>CAJFCO010000183.1:830075-895556 GCA_904066015.1 Synergus gifuensis
ATACAAAAAACATCAAATATTGATGAAGTTCGACAAATTTCAAATATTTGGGATTATGTTTGGGTTTTCTCAGCGGAAATGGATATTTCTCTACAAAAAACATCGAAATTGGGACACGAAATGAGATAAGAATCTATGGTGGAACCTACATCATAACCTATGTGAAAACCCATACGAAATCCTATGTATTTTCTTTTGAATTTGAAATAAGTATAATTTTGATAAGTAATTTTGAAGTAATTTTGAAGTAAGTAAATTCAAAAGAAAATACATAAAATCCCGTATGAATTTCAACATAGGTTCCTACATAGGTTTCCATATAGGTTCCTATCTCATTTCGTGTCCCAATTTTCTCATACGGATTAATAAAGGAATCCATGTGATTTCCCATATGAGTTCCCATGTGGGATCCTGAAAGGGTCCCCATGTGAGGATTTTCAATAGGGTGAAGTTCACCTAATGTGAAATATTTGAGGTTATATTTGTGTTTTCTCAACGAAAATGAATACTTCTCTACAAAAAACATCAAATATTGATGAATTTCAACAAATTTCATATATTTGAGGTTATATTTGTGCTTTCTCAGCGGAAATGGATATTTATCTACAAAACATATCAAATATTGATGAAATTCACCTAATTTGAAATCTTTGATGTTTTTTTTTATGTTTTTTAAACGGAAGTGAATAAAAGAAACATCAAATATTGGTGAAGTTCACTTAATTTGAAATATTTGACGATATGTTTGTATTTTCTCAACGAAAATGGATATTTCTATACAAAAAATATCAAATTTTGATGAAGTTCAATAAAGTTCAAATATTGAGGTTATGGTTGAGTTTTCTCAGCGGAAATGGATATTTCTCTGCAAAAAAACGTCAAATAATGTTGAAGTTCACCTAATTCGAAATATTTGAGGTTATATTTGTGTTTTCACAACGGGAATGAATATTTCTCTACAAAAAACATTAAATATTTCTAACTAGATATTTATATTTCTAACTATAACTTATCTGCTGATTTTCTACAGAAATATCCACATCCGCTGTGAAAACCCAAACATAACCTCAAATATATTAAATTTGTTGAACTTCATCAATATATTTGATGTTTTTTGTAAAGATATATCCATTTCCGTTGAGAAAACCCAAACATAACCTCATATATCTCAAATTATGTAAACTTCATCAATATTTGATGTTTTTTGTACAGAAGTATTCATTTCCGTTGAAAAAAGTCAAACATAACCTCAAAGATTTCAAATGAGGTGAACTTCATCAATATTTAATGTTTTTTTGTAGAGAAAATTCCATTGCCGCTAAAAAACTCAAATATAACCTCAATATCAATATCAGACCTATCTAAATAAGTTCTTAGAGTATTTAAAGCACTTTTAGCATCATTATTTGAAATATAATCCTCAGAATTGTTATTTCATTTTCAGTTCCCTCATCATCATCGTCAAGGTCAAAGTGAATGTCACCATTTAATTCCTCGTTGAAAGTTACTTCAAAAATGACGTTGACCTCCCTGAAGACCTTGTTGAGTTCGAATGACCTTTGTGTGACCTGAAAGATTTAATACGTACCTATGACTTTAGTACATATTTGAGTGTAAAATTTCTCGCTCTATTGATTTTTGATTTAAAAAACAAAATTGACATTGGATTAATCTTAAAGGTCATCGTTTAATATCAACGTAGAGATCACCATTGAATTCCTGGTTGAAAGTTACTTCAAGAATGACCTTAATCTCCCTGAAAACCTTGTCAAGTTCAAATGACCTTTGATTGACCTTCAATATTTACAATGTACCTTCGACTTTGGTACATATTTGATCGTAAAATTTTCCGCTCTATCGATTTTCGATGTAAAACAGCGGGTTTCTATTTAAAAAAATAAAATTGACCTTAAAAAAAACCTTGAAGGTCATAGTCAAGGTCAAATTGAAGGTCACCATTGAATTTTTAGTTGAAAGTTACTTCCTTAGTGACCTTTATTTCCCTGAAAGTCTTGTTAATTTCTAATGACCTTAGAATGACCTTGAAAGTTACAATTTACCTACGACTTGGGTACATACTTGAACGTAGAATTTCGCGCTTTATCGATTGCCGATATAAAAAAAGGGAGTTTCCATTTTTAAAAAACAAAGTTGACCTTGAAAAAACTTTGAAGGTCATCTTCAAGGTCAAAATGAAGGTCACCAATGAATTTCTCGTTGTTACTTCAGGAATGACCTTTACCTCCTGGAAAAATATTTTACTTGAGGAAATATCCAGTCGTCCCGAGATTTTTGTGACACCCTGTATAATCACTGAGTTATAAAGGCTCACTTTGAGCTCGCGATGACCAAATCATTTCGAGTTACAGAGGCTTAATATTTATAGTATATTTCTCCGAGATAGAGAGATTTTTTCAAGGGGCGAGAATTTTGTTCGAATTAGGGAGGTCTTCGAGTTACAGAGGTTCAAGATAGAGAGGATCCACTGTATTACTCTTTAGATTTTCTATTTCCATAAAGCTGACAAAATTTGTTTTAACGATACTTGCGAAATTTATGCATGTATGTGTTTTCGAAGTTGAGGGAGAACGTAAGCATAATTCAAGTACTTAGGATAAGCAATTCTGCTACCTTTCCATCAGTTTCACTAAAAAGTTATTCTTATCTGATAAATATGTATACCATGCACGTAGATGCGGAGGAACATAGAAGTCATGGAGTGGCACTTCTGTAGATCAGAAACACACAGCTATTTTGATATCCTGCTCATCCGTCAGAACCAGGATTTTCTTGGCAGTCTCTCTGCTCTGCGTGAGCCGAGTCACAGATAGGATAGGAGGGTTGTTTTTTGCTTGTATACATCGTAAATATCTACCCTTGTGTCATATCTCACAGTGATGATTTTTTTTTACGTAGAATGTTGTTAGTTAATAGTTTTTCAGGGTATTCAGCTATACAAGAACTGAATTACATAATTCTCAAAATATAAAACATCGCGCATTGAGAGAAAAAGTAGGGAAGAGAAAGCATCTGAAACAATCATATAAACCCAGGCAAAAGGTAGCTAAAAATAAAGGCACTTAGAAATTTAATAAAAATTTCTGAACGACAATGGTTCGACAGGATAAAGACTGATTTCCGCGTTTGCAGAAACAAAAGCAGAATCGATGCAAAAATTCTGAAAATAAAAAATCGAATTTGAAAAGTTCTTTCTTTCGAATAATTTTCTACATTTTTGCATTGTGGTGACGAAATGGAAAGTCCTTTATTGAATTCTTGAATTAAAATTATAATTGAAGTTTTATTGAAGATGTGTTTATTTTATTTATTTTATTTCAAAAATGTCAAATTTCAATCTACTCCTCAGACTGCAAGCATTGTCTCTCACATAATTGTTAATTATATCATACAATATTCTTACGAAATTCTGCAACTCCATTCAAAGTCAAGAGAAATGATCTGTTTAAACAGGATCTATTTATACAGCGTTTCAATAACTTGAGAGCTCAAACAATCTGAATGAGAATGTATTGTTCCATTCTCCATTTTCCGTTTACCATTTTCCTGTGCCTGAAAAGTTTTTGCCTTTTTAAAGCGCTTTATCGGATTGAAAAGATCAGTAAGTAGTAGAAAAGTAGGAATGAGGTGTTGGAAAACTTGCTGTTCATCAGCATCTTTTGTCACACTAAGTTTGCCTCAAGAGAGTCCATAATGATGATTCAAAAGTAGCTATAGTGGCTTTCAAAGTTTTAAGATTCGCTTTAAGTTACATAGAAGTGTTTTCAACGTGCTTTTGTACAAAGAAAGTTGGAAACTTCAAGATGAAAGACAAATTTTCCTTAAGTCCTTCGTTTATTTAAATTAAAATCATGGCAAGGAATTCAAAAGCAAATTGTGAAAGCTGTAACAATACTTGGCACAATATCCGCAGCGTGTCTGAATTTTTAATGGAAAGTTCTCATTATAGGATTCTGTTGTTATAATTGTTTGAAAATATTTCTTTGCTGGAATTTTCCCTGAATAATTCTTCTTCATTATTAGAGCAACAGCCAAACCCCAACCCCTCGATTGTGGGACTATATCCCGTCTATAAAGGCGATAAATCTTGTTTCCCATTCACACCAATTCAGGGTATTTTCTCAAATTTTCCGGAAGCTTTCAGCCAACGACCCTTACCAGTTCAGCGAATTCAATGACCGTCGTACACATATTTAGGTTCGTAAGAGGATTATGCTGTCAACGAACTCGACTTTCGCCTCGAGCAATTTTCTCTTGAACTTATAAAAGGTTTTTGAAAATTTTTTATCGATTTTCATTCTTGTTCGTTACAGATGTTCATTTTATTTATTTATCCGATTACTATTTTTAGAAACTTTGCCATTGAATATTATTAATTAATTACCATCTATACTTTGTGACGCTGTAAAATTTATTTCAAATTTTACAACTCACAAAGTTATTTATTGATCAAACTTAAGTTAAAGCCTTTTATTAATTTAGCAATTTCGGAAGCTGTACGTTATTTCGAGACTTGGCCAATTAATTTAGATTCTTCATTTAAGACTAATTTCCTGTAAATTTTCTCTTTTATATGTAATATTATCATTTCTATTTATTAGACGTTCCGGTCTGACAGAAGTCTAACATATTCTACTTTCATGAGGTATCCATGAAGTGTACATATGTCTGACTCCATGTCTCGTTTCACGAGCAGTAGATCAACGTGGAATACATCAGACAAGCAATATCATCAATACTCAAGCATATATATTCTCCCTTATAAAATTGATCCAAGTTTTTATTTAAAATATCTTGTGCACGGAAAAAAAAGTGTGGCTATGGCAGGGAAGTTTTTCCTTATGATAGCTAAACATATAGCTGGAAACGAACGAGGGAATATAGGAATATCCTTATGCCAGCCAAAGTGAATATCTTTGACAACTTTAACTGTTCTAGCGATATCATATAGTCGACAAACACATATAATATAGCTGGCACAGAGATATTGCAATTCTAAGTCGGACTATTGTAGGATATATAGCTATTGTAACCATAAAGGCTATAAATGGGAATACCGAAAATAATTAAAATTTGTTTATATAGGTTAGGCTAATGTCACATAAAATGTTCCCAATGTTATACGAAACAGATAGTATTCAATGTTGGATCGAAACTATGAATATTTCATATAAATATAAATTATTTGTGTACAGAGAGAATAATGTCGATAATATATATATTTTTTAATTTTGAGGTTAAAACTTGAACCCAAAACCCTTACTTATATTTTTTAATATTTGATAAATTTAATGTTATATTAGTAAACTTGTAGAATACACTACCATACATATGTAATTAAAAACTAAAAACATGGTTTTCAAACAAATAGAATTAATGATTGCAACTATAATATTCCTTGCAATGTATAGAAATATTGCACTCTAACATGAACCGCCATTTTAACATATTTCATCACATCAATTCGCAGGCATTTGTAATATAGCTATTAGAAAGAAAGTCAAATTCACGATAGCTGAAAAATATGTGGCTGCTGAGTGCATATATATTCCTATTTCAACTAAATCGTTTATTTAATTCTACAATCTTGAAAGAATATCTAGTTTCTTGAAATTCATCATTTCTCTACCTTAGCAATTTTATTAAAAGTGCTGGTTTACCTAAATAGTTCATATAGTACAAATAAATTCTTCGCTTACTTTAGGTATATCAATTACTTAAATTAGGGTTAATGTCCATTCTGTCGTACGCCTGGTATTAATTTTTTTCCGTGTGGCAAAGAGAGATTAATTTTTCACGAAACTATTATACGAGCAGCTAATCTAGAAGCGGATTAAAGAGATTATTTGAAAATCCCGTGACGGTGACACATAAGTGTAGGGTTTGAATTTGCCCGCCCCTGGATCAGAAGCGGTGTGCGGCGCCCTCGGTATTAGAAATAGTTGATTAGGCGTGGATGTGTGTGTGTGCGAGAGTCTGAGAGAGGAGTCGTTCGTTGGTAGTTCATCGTTCAGGAAGTCCGTCAAAAGTGGGAGCTTTTTAATTGTAACTGTTCAAATTTGGTTTTAAAGTGTTTGTATTTTAGTTTTATCTTTGAGCGAATAAATCGCTTCTATTATTATCTTGGCATATTAATTTTATCCCTACATAAGCAACAAGACTGAGTCTCTAAAGAGTGTGACGTTAAATGGACATAGCAATTAGACCTAATTAGCAATTACCCCAGCCCGGAGTGTGAAAATCGCAAGCGGCTTAGTTGTCACGTCATCGAGGCAATACAGTCTTTATTGTCTAAGTGGTTGTGGCGGCGGTCTTTTTAAATGTCGCGTAAACGGGATAACTTCACTATGGGTGAAGACTGAATAATAGTGTGTGTAGGTGGGCAGGTACAATGATAATTCATTATGCAGGCTTTGTGCATTGAAACAATGGAGCCCTGGGGAGCTGAATAGTTTGCCCCTTCCCCTTTTTCAGATTGATGAAGGACCTTGGATGACCTTTTTACGGTCATATATATTATATGGGTATTAAGCTCGTAAAGAGGAGAAAATTGTCATTATGAAGATTAAGACGAGGAGTGCAAGGAAGAACAAGGAATGACTAATTCCATTTCAAATGATGCTACATTTCATAAAGGTGGAAAAACGGTTAGAAAAGTGGGAAAATAATAATTAAAAGTTAGATTGGGAAGCTTTTAATATTTTATGATGAATTAAAATGCATCCTCGATTTTCTGTCTGATTAATCGTGATTATTGCGTTTTGATGCGGATGATAGTAAAGTTTTGATTGGACGTGACAGATCGTTAATATAGACCTTTCGTCTATCGAGCGTGTCGTCTGAATGCAATAGCGATTAATTATAATTTTATCGCAGTGGGTTGATTTAGAATTCATATAGAGCAATATTTGCGTTTGAATGGCTTCACTATTAAAAGTTCTTTGTATAGACAATGAAATCTGTTTAGCAACTTCTTAATTTTTTTTGCATACAATAGTAATAAGATTGTAAAAATAATTTTCTTTTTTTAAAAAAAAAAAAAACATGGAACTTACCAGGAATACTAGTGCCTAGTGCGACGAAGACGATGGCAGTGACAGAGTCCTTGATTCCCAATGTGCATCCAAAGTAAGATGCAATGTCACCAATAATTGCTGTCACTATTCCGATGCCAATTATGCTGACAACAAAACAGAGATATCCCCCAGCGATATCTGAAACAAGATATGTTTTTGCTTAATTTAATATAGCAAGCAAGTTATGTATGAAGGAAAAGTGTTTACGACTTTCTATACTTTTTTCTGAATTGACACAGACTTTACAAAGATCAATAGCGTGTGATAGACGTTAACGAATTTTCCTAGCAAACATATAGTTTATCCTCAGGCTTATTAGGTCGCGAATTATCCTAAACTCGATACAACATCAGACTTCGTTACGGAAGCCTTATAGATTCACGACTCGATGGCTCAGAGGTTCCCATTTCTTGGTTAATAAAACATTCTCTTCGTTATACGCAATGACACGAGTTTTTTTTTCTTTCGATTAGAAATTTTTAAATTCGAAATTTATATCTATCTATTTTTATTTTACTTTGTTACGTCTGCCAATATATATGTGTTGGGCGCCAGACCTAATAGGTCAATCAAAAAGAATAAAATTAAAAATAAATTAAATCAATTTATCGACAATTCGCAACACCTTAGGCTAGTCGTAGTGACGTTATGGTAGAGAGGGGTGGGATGAATGAAAATAGCCAAATTATATTTAAATTAATAGAACGGAAAATACTAATAACAATATATAAATTTATTCAATTATAAACATAGGAATATAAAACATGATAATCTTTAATACTAAAACAAAAGAGAGTCTAAATGGGCTTAAATACAAAGAATACTAATTTATAAAAATTAGAGGATCTTTCGTCCTATAATTTCTCTAAACCGGATACGGAAAAATAAAGGAACGCTTTAATTTAATCTAAATTAAATTAAAAGGAATGCTCACAACAAAATGGGGAAACAGAAACATAAATAAAGGAGCACAATTCACTAGAAATAAGAGACATAAAATTCAATACTAAAAATCACAAAATAAATTAGATGATGCAATTTTGTAGAACCATTGTAAAACAATACAATGCAATCCTAGAGAACCATCACCAAGACATACTACATAAATTACAAGATATTTTATAATTCTTTAGAACCACCATAAAACAATATGATGCAATCCCAAAGAACCATCAGTAAATACAAAGAGACAAAATAAATGATACAAGAAAGGGTTATAAAAGGGCCAAATAAAAATCAAATTCACACAAAAAAGGGAACACAATATAGATTGCTAACGCAATCTAGGAAAATGCAAGATAATACATAAAAAGTGGCACAAAATCAAAAGAGAATTATTACTCCAAATATATAAAGAGTTAAATACTTTAATTCAAACGAAACACAATTAAAATTTAGAACCGATACAATTTAAAATTTCGGGAGACATAAAAAAACACGTGTTGACGTTCTGGAAGTTGCTGGACGAAAGATGGCCAGAAATCGGCGTCGTTGATTTCTTTAGCAACGGACCCGATTCTCATTTGTTGAATTCAAACACGTTGCTATGTGACGTAATGTAGAGGAGAGTGTTTACAGGTTGTATCGAAAAGGGGCTCTGCTGTGGTCCAAATATTCATAATCCATTTTTATAGTTGATGTCCGAAAAGAATTCCAACTCGACCCAAATTGATGTTGATTCGTCCTTTTAATGTCCCAAATAATCCGTACATCACACTGGCCAAAATAATACAGATGTTAACATAATTGATGAGCGCTCAAGGTTGGACAGGAATGTACAGCCGATTAAATGGGCCTCGTGCACAAGGCTTTCCAAGTAATATTTGAAAAGGCCAGGACGAAACCTTCCGAAGACATGGAAACTCAAGGGTTCATAATAAAGAGGCATGCAGAAAGGCAGAAAACGCAGCAATCTCATCCAAAAATAGAACGGGCATGTAGAAAGGCAGGAAACGCAACATTCTCATCCATCACATGATTTATCCAAGGTCTTCTGGTACGGTCGGTAAAAAGGATAGAAATCGGAGTCAGCAGTAGGTTTGGCGGGAAGATTTGAATCACCAGAATTGCTTTAAGTTGATGAAGGCGTCCCAAAGACATCATAAAGTCCTTCGTTATGTTTCTTGAGTCGATAACATCTTCGTTTGTTACTCCATGCTTCTTGAGTAGAAAACACTTTTCTGCAGTTACGCTTTGTTTCTTGAATCTCAAACATCCTTTTGAATAAGTCTTTACTCATTGACCTGTGAGTTGCTTCTTACCTTTACGTCTTTAGTGAAACATCTCTCTAAATAATCTAGTTTCTTCTTGCTACGTTTGTGAAACTTCTCTAAATCTGGATTATATCTTAAATTTCTTATTCGTATTAAAAATCGTTGGTATTTTGTGAATTGAGTGATCCTGTTAATTAAAATAAACTTTAATTGTATTAAACCTATGTATCTTTGATTTCGATCACCAGTGCTATTTTTAACATAACTACTTGTAATAGGATTAGAATAGTTATTACCGGTAATGTCATATTCGTTGTTAAATTTTACGTCAAGGTTTAAGCTCAGGTTTAGCATCAATGGTCTGATGTTCTCATCAACTGCAGACCTAGGCTCTAAAATTTGAATAGTCCATATTCCGCGTTGTTCTATAGTCCCCAGAGAGATTAGATAGCTCCCTATATTAGACTCTCCTGGATTATTCAGCTTCATTCGTCTCTTTTGTACACTGTAAAGCTCGTAGGAAAGCAAAATATAGGGAGTTTAGTGTCAATGGTCTCTCGAGTCTTCTAGATTTAAACCTGATCTAAGCTAAACCCGAAAGGACTTTTTTGTGGCCGCATTTCTTTTTTTTTAAACCCGTTATTTTTTCTAGCTCTTCAATCTCATTTATTTTGTAAATTGAGGAAGATTCTATCAAAACTCAACATGACCACTTTTTAAAAATTTTCATGAGAAGGAAAAAAACTGCTGTGCAGCCTCCTTTGATGTTTAGGTTAATCTGATAGGGGAATAACAATCCTTAGGCTAGTGTGGATCATGCCCATGAATACCGAATTTCCAACATAATTTATAAACAATTTATAGACATAAATATTTTGGACATGTTGAGTTTTGTGAAAAACATATGGACATGTCAAGTTTTGTGAAAATCACTAGCTTTGTAAACATTTTAAATGTAGTTTATTCAAGAAACTTATAAAAACAATCTGACTTCTCTTCTATGAGTTAGTCAAGAGGATCAGGTTCTTAATAATAATAATAATATATTATTATATTCTTATAATAACGAGGTGCTTGGACAAGTTGAGTTTTGAAAAAGACAAGGCCTGTGAACTTGCAAGTGGACATGTAGGGTTTTGGTTGAAACAACGTGAACAAATTCCTAAGGATGGACAAAACGAGTTTTGATTGAAACAGCTATAGGTTTAGCCACCTCTTTAACGTGGATAAAATAACTTTTGCTCCGCCAAACGTTTGGGACCTTCAAAGACGTGCCAGAGGTACTAGAAATTGGAAAAAAATCGATTTTCACCAAAAATAGACATGTTGAGTTTTGATAGAATCCTCCTCAATTTCTTTTATTCTTTAGAATAGCTAGAATAGAAAGAAATGATGGTTCACGATTTTCAATGACATTTGGGGTCTCTAATAAATGGTGCGAGACATTGATCACGGACGTGGAAAAATCAGGCTTGAAGCGATTAAGTACATTTAATCATGTAATTTCTATACACGTAAATCCGTACGTTTATAATCGTGGCGAGGTTGCTTAATTGTGCATGTAATGTCCGCCAATGGTTCAAAAGAGTCGGTTCATCAGCTATCGATCTTTAGTGAGACTATCAGTGGCCTCTAAGTGATCTCCATCAGATGGGTGATTGCGGTAAAATTGTTGAAACTATAACTCGTCGAGGGACGCTTTGTGCTCGACTTCAATAGTTAGCTGTTCACGTTTGATCACAATTGTGGTTGAAAGTTCCGCTATCTCTCTATTAGGTACTAATTAATTTCCTTAGAAGTATAAAATCAAGTGAAATTTAACAAATAATAATAAAAATCACAGTTTCTAGATTATTCACTATATATTGACTCGTACTACAGAAATCTTGCCGAATTGACTGACTATAGACTGATATGCACTACTGACATCTCCCAATCTATTATCCACTGAATCTTTTCAAATTTTTTAATTTTAAAATTAATTTTGACATTGTTAAAAAAGTTTCCATAAAAAGTAATAATGGATATAATATCTGATGATTCTAATAGTGAATAATAGATAATATTTCCAGAATTCAGATATTTCGTTGAATTATGCTGTACTAGACTTAAACACATTAATAAGTCCATAAATAATGAAGCAAATCGTTCAATATTTACATGAATTATTCCTGCTACGTTTAAAATTAAAATCAATTGAATCATCAACGAATGATGGCAACTCATTTATAATTTTATATCAAGAATTATTAATCTGTGAATTTATTACGTGAAAAATTCAGAATATTGAGTAATTTAATTCTAATCCTGAATATTCGATCATAAAGAATTTGTGTATTTGTTGGTTCATTTTTATTTGAATAACCGAGAGTTTAAAATACATAAATCTCTTTTTCCCGATAATTACCATGCTCTCTATTTACACATTGAAGTACGTTTTTTTTACGCGTAATATTGTTAATGAAATACAAATTTGTTGAAAGCTAAATACAAATTACCTTTGTGTTGAATAAAAGGACCTCTGGGATGAGAAGTGCAGACAAAGAGTATTTTAAAGAAAAATATTTTGGATTTTTTGCTCAATAGATTTTACCTGTTCAGAAACTAATCGGACTCACCCTAGGGCATGTTTATCAGGTGAGATCTAGTATCTGGACGGGTTTGTCAAGGAACGTGACCTGTTTCCGCTCGAGAAATTATGGTCTCACACGTGAGACCCATCCTGATGCATAGGGACATATATGGTCCAGCACACAGAGTTAAGCTGCTCGCTTCTGCTTGTTCTATCTCTCAATACCCACACATATCTCCCCTAGATATGTGGTGCAAGAGACAAAAGGTAGAAACATTGCAAACTCCAATTTACGGAGAGTTTATTAGCGCAAGAGATCCCTGGTTCAGATTCCTTTTCAATTTTTAGATCGATTGCGAGACAACAAAAGAAAACGCTACGTAAAAAGGAAATTGTTCTAAAAGAAGAATCATTAGAATTATAATTCTATTTATTTGAACATGATGTACTGAAAGAAATTTAGTAGCAATACTTATTGCTATTTCAATATTCATAATTGATATTAGACAATTACGATTTTGGGAAATCGTGTAAATAAGGTGAATGTCCCAGTTTTCGGACATTTAAGAGAGAATCGCATGGTTTTCTTTTATTTTCAAACACATTTTTTAATATAGTTGTTTGATTTTTTTCCCTTCGAATTTTAACAACTCTTTTAAATGCGTAAAAATTTTTTTCCAATATAAAATTAATTTCTAAATATTATTTATAATTAATAAAACGATAGTTATAAGATGGCCCAGTTATCGGACAGCAGAATTTTGAATGTTCCAGATTTCGGACGCCCTAAGGTCTAGTTATCGGACAGTTATAAATATGATGAAATGAGGTTATTTTTTTATTCGTTAAAAATAATTAAGTAAATAGTAAGAGATAATTCAGTTAGGTTTTTGTAATTTATTTATCAATTTATATTTAATTTCCAAAATTGAACTTTAATATTTATATAAAATCTATATAGTATTTAACAGTATCAGCACGAGTATTATAAACATGGAGAATAGACATAAGGAGACCAAACTCCTGTACATCGACTTCACCAAAAGTCGAACACGTTTGGTCAGAAGTACAAGCAAAAAGTACAAGAACTTCCCGACTGACGGCGTGATATTCGCATAGGGAACATTAATAATGGCCGCCGTTCGTAGGTTGAATTGGAGTAAATACATAACCTGAAATGAGTGTAAACAATCCGTTATTTTATTAAAAATAATTATTTGGCCCATTACATGATGTCAATATTAAACAGTGAAAATTAAGAGATTTTTTTGTAAGTTTTTAAACATAGAAACATTATTTGAAGAATTTTTCGATAACCATTCTACAATTTTTCGATAACCATTCTACATTCTTCGATAATCATTCTAGAGATGAAAATTGCGAAACTGATGACAGATTGTGATTTCTGACAGCAGTGACAGACATGAAAAAAATTGAATTTCGTAGGTTAGCGCGGCCATTATTATTGTTCCCTATGCGAATATCACGCCATCACTCGGTAAGTTTTTACACTACGAACTTCCGACCGAAATGTATTCATTTTTTTCATGCATTAGTTTGGTCTCCTTATGTCTATTCTCCATGATTATAAAATTTTGTTATCTTCCAACACTTTATATATATTTTAATCATTTAAGCTTTTATATATTGTATATTAACCTTCTTTATTTGACGTAAAGAAGGTTAAGTACGACCGAAAACTGGGAAATGGGCTGATTTTACAGTCCCTGTTTCCGGACCTCTATTTTTCAATATATTATTCTATCTAATTATGAAATTCAATTATTTTTACAGTTTTTAGAAAAAGAAATAAATTGTTTAATACTCACATAGTGAACACAATAACACACAACTGTTATGATAATCCTAACCACTACTCTCTAGCAGATCGTGCAAAATGTAGCCTCGGCGGGAGCTTCATGTTTAATTAATTTATTAGAAATTTTTCTGAAGGTCCACTCACAAACTTTTTTTTCTGTAGGCAAAATCGAACCTTAAATTATCGCTTCGCGCTTTTCAATTAGAGTTTCAACACAACTAACATACAGAAAAAAGTAAATATAATGCAGAAAATAATCATCCGTCCGAAAACTGGGACATTCACCTTATACAAATTATTGTTAGCATACTTACGAAGTTTTAAAATTCTTGAGAACAAGAATTGGTATATTCAATAGCAAAGATTGATATTTTATGTATTATGAACGCAGAATAATAAAAGTGGATAATGATATTATCCAATAATATAAAAGCATTTACAGAAATTACTAGCTTGAGTTACATATGTTAATAGAAGTATTATACAAAGTAATATAGACGCTAACAAAATTGTAAGCTTCAGTTATGAGGAAATTGTAAGTCATTATATTAAAAAACCCGAATAGCTCCGATAATCTCCCGAGATCAGCCGAATTCGCCGACCGTAGCGCTCACTATGTGAATTGGAGTTTCGGAGAACTTTGTGTTTCCCGCTAAGCTCCATGCCGTTTCTCACAAGTGCAAACATTGCACCAATTACTATATAAGGAATCTTCAAACCTCTTCTATCAGCGTGATTTACTTGCGATGCGTGTTTTATGTTTATGTGTGCGTAATATGTATATAAGTTAAGGTTGAGTTTGTATAGTTACCTCTGCGAATGTATGTTATGTGTGTATTTATATGTGTTGTGATTGTGTATTGTGCAATGTGAATTGACGGAGGTTCACGACGGGTTACGAATTTATTCTTTCTCTTTTCGTATTTTCGTTGTTTTCGTCTATATTATTCTTTTCGAGTGACTCATAATTTTTAGTATAGACTTTAGAATAATATTAATATAATAATATTAATATAATAATAATATTTAGAATCTTTTATATTACTTTCTGATATAAATACCCGATTTATCTAAATCGTAAAAGATTATACTAAATTGTAATATCGATTTTATCGTGTTCTGTTACTAAATTTCTTTCAGTGTTTTATATATCTACTTTCTTTTGAATGCTGCCTTCATAAATAACAGTTTACCCTTTGTCGAATTTTCCCCAATTTGCTTGGTTCGTATTTCTGTAAAATTTTTTTTGTACTATTACAAACAAGAATATTTGAAATTGAAAATTCAACAATTAATTAGCAGCATTTTCTTGTCATAATATCCCGATAATCTGGTTTCAGAAATGTTGATATTAATATTATTAATTGAAGCAATTTATTTTCCTCGCTCTAAAAAGTAAAACTGTGAAGCTTTGAATAAGATATTGCACAATGGAATATGCGACTCAGCATTTTTTGCGCAACCTGAAACTTAATGCGTTGGCTCACTAGAGCAGGAAATGTTATAAATCAGAGATAAATCGGCTAAAAAGGTAGATTTTTTTCCGGACGGGCAACTGGCTTCGAAAATTCACAATCTTTTGGAAACGAGCCTCGAATTAAACGTGACCTGAATAATAGAAAATATTTTTTCTTTTTCATAATAAAAGAATCTGTCTGTAGCTTCAATGATTCTTTACAAATTATTTATAAATTTAATTACATACCATATATAATTAATTATTATATATTATTATTATTATTATATTGTTAAAATTTTGAAATATATTTTCTTTATAATTTTTTAGATAGATTTGCTCTATTAAGTCCATACTTTTCACTACGATATCTTTTCCTTGCTTGATACTAGTTTATTTCTGAGTGAATGCGACAGTAGAAGTTGTGAAGAAGACAATGGGCGTAACGGGAGGTCAGAGAGATTGAAAAATATCACCAGTAGAGAGAAAAAGGGGATCGAAACGTCGACATTTCAGTCTCGATTTTATAGATCCCGCTTTCCTTTTGACATTCTTCATTTATACTCACTCTCTTGAGTTCAAAAAATCCAGTTTTCGCTTAGCTTTCGGCTTTTGTTGTAAAATAAAACTAACATTTACGCTGTTTTAAGCTTAATCTTCAATCGAGCGAATAGAAAATAAACATTTTAAAATTAATTTAAATAAAAAAGTAAATTTTTCTATATTTTAACCCTTACAGTCACGCAATTCAATTGCTTTTGGTTTGCAAATGAGAATATACGTTTCCCATGTATTTTTCGACTTCGAATCCGAATCCGATGTCGAAAATACAATAAACCTAAAAACAACCCCTACAATGAGGTAAAAACGACTCCTTTTGTAATAATATGAAATTATTTTCGACAGATGAGTGTTGGTATATGTTTCTGATGTATTTTTGGACGCAGATTACGAATCTGCAGTCAGGATACTAAAATTATGAAATTCAAGATGGCTGATTAAAAATTTTGGTTACAAATTTATAAAAAAAAGACATAGGGCTCGAAAAATTTGTATTCGGCGGTTTTCGTGGTCACTAATTACGAATCCGTTATAAAATAATTGAAATTCAAGATGGAAGATTCAAAATGGCGGTTTAAAATTTATGTCCACCATTTTGAATCCGCCATCTGGAATTTCGAAAATCTGATAACAAATTCGTAATCATAGACCCCGAAAACCCCTGAGTAAATATTTTCATCGATATTCACGAAGATTTCAATTTTACTGTCGGACATTTTGGATCCGCCATCTTGAATTTCGAAAATCTGATAAAGGATTCGTAATATCAGCGACCCCGAAAACTTACCCATACCAAATTTCAAGTTATTATCGTAGATAGTTCTTCAATAATGAATTCTTTGGAAAAAACGGCATTTTTTATGTTTGTTTCTTTATATATTCAATAGTAGAAAGAATTTTATTAATTAAACTATATTTTTATGTTATTTCAACACTAAAATAACTCAAAATGCAAAAGATTTCAGGAATTTTAATGAAATATAAAAACAAATGACGAGAAAAATAGAAAAATCAGGTAGCCAATTAAAGGGTTAATTCGTTAGGAAAAAAATTAATATATATATGATTTTTGAAGACATTTTATAAAATACGAAAAATAACAACAATGAGAAATTTTGGAATGAGAGACGTCTAGATTAGAAAGAAACGAAAGTCAAATGAATGGCTTTACAAGAGCTCAGCTCTCTTCATTGTGTGGAGTGCAATTAACCTCGTGTTTACCTCCCAATGTCAGTGCACAAAGTTGCGAAATACATAAGGTGCTCTCTTAAAAGCAACAGTTTATTTTCCTTTCTTTTATTCGCCAAATCTCAATTAATAACGAAGAAGGCCTACAATTTTCAATTATACGCATTGAGAATTGAAGAGGAAAGGGTAGCTATAATTTACGGTTGAATAATTTCTTGCAAAAAAGGTTCCAAATCTTTATTAGCAAATACGCGTTTGTTTTTGGAGAATGTAAAGGAAATATTGCCAGAGATTAATTTTGTAAGAAAGTAGCATCTGGAGCGAGCTACATATATACAAGGTCAACATGAAACACACACGTTCATGCAATAATTTTCAGTCAGTACGTGGAATTTCAGGAACTGCTGACGGGGCGAACAATTTCTCGTTACCCGGCATGCATCGTGGTGAAAAGCCAAAAAAAGAAGAATTTTATTATACAGACTGATGCGAAGCGCCAGCAGACGCGTCACGAATTTTATATCAGCGAATAAAGTTCGATATGTACGAGCATTCAATACAGAGATATTGTGTTCCTAGTAACCTGTCATTTCAAGAGATTTTGTGGACGTATCCAATAAAATGTCAGCCAAACGTATTCTTACTAACACTTTCATACTAAATCTTGACTGTGAAATTTTTTAATGTATAAAAGAAAGCATTCATACTGAAAAAGTTCGTCTATTTATACAGAAATGTTGGCACACTGATAAAACTGTTTGGTTCGGACAACAAAACTTTTTGTTGCTACAGAAGCAACAAAAATTTTTTGGTTGTGCCAGTCAAATCTTGCTTCTTTCAACAAACCTTTCGTTGAACCAAGAAACTTCATTTAAACCAACAAAATCGTTTTGGTTGAATAAACAAAACTTTGGTTGGTTTAACAAAAATTCGGTTGGCACAACCAACAATTTTTGTTGCTTCTGTAGCAACAAAAAGTTTTGTTATCCGAACCAAACATTTTTCTCAGAGCATGTGTAGCCTTGGCCATAAAAGAAAGCAAATGAGATTTTTTTGCATTCTATGGATGACATAACATTTGCTGGAAAAAAAGGATCAAATCGCATGAAGTGAAAGGTCATAAATCAACCCCTTTTTTTATTCCTTCATCACCTAGCTCTTCCCCTTACGCAAAAACGTTTGTAGCTTTCATAGCTTTTTTTACAGACTGATAGGCCTGAACCACTTTAGAAGGGTTTCGCCTGCGAAACCATAAAAATGTAAGTCGCGGTAAGATATTTTGCATGAAGTAATAGTCTATTGTAGAAACATAAACTCCAGCTATAAACTTTAAATTAAAACCTTCCCAGACCCATTTGTAGAAATACTTTTCACTGAATATCTATATCTGCATCATTAAGTACATTTTAAAGTGCTTCTCCCTCTTATTTCCTTGATGTGAATTCGGGCATTAAAATCTCTAGAAAAAAGACAGTTGAGAATCTGGAGCAAGGATTAGAGATAAAAGTTTGTCCTTGAGTCGCCTTATCTATAAGTCAAAACGCACCATCAGTGAAAACGACCTTGGCCCTAGCCTTGTTCCTCTTTTTTTCTTTCTTTTTTCGCATGTAGAACACTTCTTGTGTTCTGATTCAAGGGGACGCATTTACGAATGCTCGAAAAGCTCCGCAAAGAGGAAAATGCCCCGGTTTCTTTTTTCTCTTCCAAGTACATTCAGCAACCATTTGCATTCACAATATGTACATATTCCTTGCAAACGTTAATGTAGTCCGCGAGAGGCGGGGGAGTGGGCATTAAAATTTTCTCTAGTATTTTCTTATTCGCCGTGGAGATTATAATCCAAGCATGTATGCAGGGGGTTATTACTTCGGGATTCGGGGACGAAGCTTTTAGACAAGAACTAGCTTTAATTCTCCTAGTCCTTCGTGATGTTGGGAAACGAGTCTTCCTCCGGCTTGCAAAGCCTTTACCACAATCCACACCTACTTTGGATATTCAACGCATTGCGGATTTTCAAATGCCATTCCACGTCCTAGAAATCGTGGGATTTCTCGAGTTTCCGATGTTGGTCGAAAACCTTCGGAAAACTTCAATCGGTATTAAAAATGAGAATTAAATTTGAAGATAAAAAAAATTCATTTTAGATCTTTTATTCCCGTGTAGAAATTGCCGCAATATTAGCCCTATAGGCTAATTATAACCCTATAGGCGGTTCTAACGAGGCCCTGGTCGGCATTTCTATTTTCGATAAAAATATTTTAATATTATTGGGCATTATTTATGGGGCAATGATACAGTAGTAATATCTCATTAATAACAATTAGTTGATAATGAAACAAGGCATTGAAGAATTTTTCACGTTGAAATCAAACATCGGGTAAAAATAGGGAAATCCCAACATTTTTCACACTTGATTATTTATGAAAATATAAAAGATAGTTATATTTATATATTGGGAAATTTAATAATTCGGATATTGTTGACAAACACGGAAAAATATATTTCTAGAACTTTAAACCGGTTTTCATGAAAATTTATTATTAAACTACATTTTATGATTACATTATTTTCATAATTTTTAATAACTAAAGATTTAAAGGGATTTTAAAAAATTACATGAGCTTTTAGTAATTTCAGTAAAGTTCAAGAGGTTTAATAAATTTTAAAGAATTCTAAAATATTTTTTATTGACAAATTACTTCAAAATTTTGAAATTTTTTTGCATGTTTTGAAATTCCTTAAAATCACTTGAAATCTTTAGAAATCCTTTGGTATTTCTTGAAAATTCTTTAATTTTTTCATATTCTTTTAAAATCCCTTGACATTTTTTAACTTAATTAAGAATCCCTTACAATATTGACAAATATTATTAATCCCTTGAAATATCTTTAAATTCTCTAAAATCATTTAAAATCTTGTGAAAATTCTTAAATTCTTGGAAGTTCTTTTACAATCCTTTACAAATTTTCAACATCATTTAAAATCCTTTGAAAAAAATTAAGAAAATGTGTAAATTAATTTAAAATCTTGGAACTCCCCTGAATTCTTTAAACATTCTTTAAAATGACATGAAATCTATTTATATCGCTTTAAATTCTCCTGAAATCCTTTAGGAAATCTTGATATCTTTGAAATCTTGGGAAATATCTTAAAATCCTTTTAAATTCCCTAGAATCACTTGAAATTTCTTGAAACACTCTTAAATTTCTTAAAGTCACTTGAAATCTCTAAAAATCCACTAAAATCTCTTAAAGTTCTGAACGATATTTTATAGTTTTTAAATCTTGTGACAGCTTTGGAAAATCCTTTTAAATTCCCTAAAATCCTTTAAAATCTTGTGAAAATTCTTAAAATCCTTAAATTCTTGGAAGTTTTTTTACAAACCTTTACAAATTTTCAATATCATTTAAAATCCTTTGAAAAAAATTAACAAAATGTGTAAATTAATTTAAAATCTTGGAACTCCCCTGAATTCTTTAAACATTCTTTAAAATAACTTGAAATATATTTACATTGCTTTAAATTCTCCTGAAATCCTTCAGTAAATCTTGATATCTTTGAAATCTTGGGAAATATCTTAAAATCCTTTTAAATTCCCTAGAATCACTTTAAAAGGATTTTAAGATATTTCCCAAGATTTCTAGAAATTTCGATTCCCTAGAATCACTTAAAATTTCTTTAAACCTTTTTATATTTCATAAAATCATTTTAAATATTTTTTAAATCCTTTAAAATTCTTTAACCTTTGCTTGCCACACTGGGGTGGATTACACCCCAGGCTTTTTTTTCTCTTAATTTAAAGTACCAAAACGTGAAGGAAATCGCTTTAAATCAATATTTGTCAATAATTCGAGACAAACCAAGTATCAAAGAAAAATATCCAATAGTTAATTTTTTATTACAATTTTTATGGCTGGGGTGGCCGACACCCCAGTTTGGCAAGCGTTTTACTCTGCGAAGGTGTGGCAAGTAAGGGTTAATATCAGTTAAAATCCCTTCAAATACTTTAAAAAAATTTGTAATATTCTAAAATCTTGAAACTCTCGTGAACTATTTTGAAATTCTTCAAAAATTTCTTAAAATCACTTATTGTTTCTATATAAATAATACCTCTCTTTTATAATAGAACTTTTGTTTTCAGAAAATCAAATAGTTCAACAATCCAATATTGTGAATAATGACTCCGCAGAATAGTTTTTTAATCCTGATAGAATATTGACTAGTTTTTCCTAGGTGGGGTATTTACCAGGGTATTTTTGGGGTAAACTGACAAGGGCCTAGCAAGTTTTCCTTAAGTAGGGTAATATTCTGCCTAAGCGTTACAAGCCTTGTGTGGGCCTTGCCAGCGAACCTGGTTAGGGCCACATCAGAAGTAGGGAAAACTGACCAGGACCCTATCAGAACCCTATCAAAAATTCTGCACGGGTTAGAGAAAATGGTAACGTCTGCAATATAATTTTTCCTATCTTGTTTTTTTAAAGCTAATTTCCCTGTTGATTTATTTTTTCCCTAAACTATCAATTATATTTGAAGCTGAGATTACTATCTGCAACTAATTGATCGTTTCTATCCATTGTGTTAGACTTAAAGGTGTCATCTCTTTAATTCGTGTGTGAAAAGCGCTAATTGAATCTCTGGCTGACAACCTGCCAAACTTTTTGTTTGACTCCGTATATCTTCGAGCAAAGGATCCGGTTCGAGATAGCATCGATTCTTTAATGGCTTAAGTTCCTTTTGCTCTTGTTCATGGAACCTCCCTCTCTTACCATTTATCTAAAAACGTGACGTTCAGAAATCCCCAGTCGGAAGTCAACTTTCCACCCTGGCAAACGTTTGTGAGAGAGAGAAAGTTCAAAGGAAATTGGGGTTGAAAAGGGAGAAGAGATACGAGAGTTGGTGACATAGTCCGTTTCCTGCGACGTGCTGCAACTTTCGAGACCGGAAGTTTGTCACAGTATAAAGAACTATTTATTCCTGGGATATATTGGAGAGAACAAAAAATGTTCTTCTGTCAATTTCGATATTAAAAAACCTCTGTGTTGATCCTTTTTTCTTAAATTACTATTCACTCTTCTCCCATGTGTATTTTTCGTTTTTCTGTGTACACACTTTTTTCTGTGAATGACACGACGAAATAAGAAAAAAAAATTTAATTCACAATTCCTGCCTGACTGAAGTATGTACTTGACACGGAAATGAAACCAAGGTTTTTCTATTCATTTTCTCGAAACATTTTGATAAATAAGCAGTGCTTCTCGGTTCGGAAAATAAATAAAGAAAAATGTTTGATCTCATATATTGGAAAATGTAGATGTACCCAAAGAGTATGTGCCTCAGAGTCGAAAAGTAGTTCACGCCCTACTGAAAGATCGAGTCTAACAATGGCTTTCTTTTTCACAATCACTCGAGTAACCCTTTTTTTCTTAAATTCTTCAGAATTAAAATTTACGATTTCCATTTCTTGAATTTCATTCTCTCGGAGACTTTATCGATTTGATAAAAATGATAGAAGAAAACCTTATGGGTATCATAAAAAATAATGCAAAGTTTATTATGCTTTAAATTTTTATGAGAGTAGGAAGGAAATATGAAGTTCTTTAAAAGTTTGAAAATGGAAGAGGAAAGGTATTAAAAAGTATTAAGTGTTTCAATTTTATTTTCCAGTTATAAAAGAGCAGTGACTCAATCGATGACTGGTAAAATTTAGAATAAAACTAAAAGCTTAAGAAAATTCTATAATAAACTAATGTAGTAGAAAGATGAATATGCAAATTTAATTAAATTTCAAGTTTAAGCACAAATCCAAAACTTAATATAAATATGTAAAAAACAGTAGAATAGTTTTATTTCAAAACATGTCTACAAGATTTAATTATAGTGAACATTTTCCTTTAACTAAGAAGAAATGATGTTGAGAATTAATTAGAATATTTGAACATAAATGCAAATGTATGTAAAGAATGACATATACGAATACATTGAAACATTCGTGGTTGCATAAACTTCTGTTTTGCATACAGCAAATAATCAGCAGTTCGCAGATATCACCGCTCCGCGATATTATCCCCAATGTCGTAAAAACTACATCTACTTTTCAGGATATTTGTGTGCTATAAAGATGTGGAGATAAAATTTGAAATACCGGAAAAATTGAAAATCTACAAGATGGAATAAAAATCCCCAAAAAATTGAAAATGAAGCTGCAAAAATTCGTGTTCCTAAAATGGTTTACTTTACTTTCAATCCTTGAGAGATAAAGAACCAAAATGCGACTTTGCATATAAATAATAATTGGATTTTTGTTATTGTTCAACTTCAAAGCAAATATATAAACGTATATTTATAAACACATATTTAATATTCCTTATCTAGTTCAACTGATGGACAGACCGGAAATAAGTTTCCCAGACATTTTTTGATCGAATATTAATTAATTAATATGGAGCAGTCCATCGAGTGGAAACGACGGAAATTTCATCTCTAAGCTTATTGCTATAGTGCCACGGAAGCTTCGAGCTGATCGAATAGATATGCTAGACATTTCCATTCCTGGATTATTACGGACTGGGTGTGGCGAAAACCGACTGTGCTGGGAAAATTGAATTCGGACCATATCTAGGACGATACAAGGTGTGACCATATCAAACTTTTAAATCACAAAGAAATTTACTTTAAATTTATAACTTAAATATTTTAATTTGTAAGAAATGCTATCAAGTCTCACTAAGAATGAATGCACTTAAGTAATTAGAGTTTTCGTTCTCAAGTCTGCGCGAAAGTTCAGCACGATCCTCAGCAATCATCGCGTAATAGTCGTAATAATTTTCTCTTATCTGGCATAAAAAATGCGACAAGGAAATTTAAAGGGTCGATTATGGCAAAGGCGTTCGTATAATGTTTCTCGAAGTGAAAATAATTCTCGCTACGTTTGCGTGTATACGAGACTCGACGTTATTTATTCTTCTTTTCATTCTGATTCTCTTGACTTCTTAGATTGTAAGTATGTACATACAGTTTTTTCATACACAGATTCGTTCGTTTGAAAATGTGCTCGACTTGCCGAGTGCTGTGTGTCGTTTATTGTGTCGATTCTCTTTTCACCTTCGCACCCTTTCATGCTGAAAGTTGCATAAACTCTACTTAATGTAATTGATGGCCTCCGTGAAATGCTATAACTAGTTGATAAGACTTTACTGCTTTAGATGCAATAAAGTGTGAGAATTTTATTTTATGCTCTATTCCTTGCCCTTTTTTTACAGAAATAGGACATAAAAACTCCATTTTGCTCAACATTTTTTATACGTGAATATGTTTAAACATTTACACGGCTTTCATTTATAAAAACTCGCAAATGTGTAAACTTTCTATGTAAAAAAACGTGTATAAAAACGGCTCCTGGCTAGACACGTCGCTGATTAGGGTGCTAAACAGAGTTAACAAATTCAATTACAAATATTACTATCAACTGAAGGATTCAGTAATGTTAATATCAAAGTGATTACTGATTAATATCAGAGAAGATTAGACTCAGTGAACAATTTCAAGACCAAAACTTTGACGCTGTTGCTCTTGTTACTGAGATACACCTCTCGAAATAGTGGAATGGTTTGGGATAAGGGCTTAAAAGGTATTATTGCAGTTTAACAGGAAACAAGCCTGGAACAAAGAGCGTTAGAACTAGTGGAAAGTGATCCTGGTAATGTAAACTAACATCAAAGTTTAGTTACATCCAAGTAAGTTACATTCATAAGTTAGAAATTATCGTAATGATCAGAATTGGAATTGAGAATCAAAAGGTTAGCCCCTGCTGGAAGTAAAGAGATAGAAATCCTATCCCTTTTTATCTCCTTCTATCTCTAAGATAAAAAGCGATAACGAGTGTTTATCCCTTTCTATCTCCACCTCAATCCACATCAAATCCTATCCCTTTCAATCTCCACTTTTCTATCTCTTTCTTTTATCCATCCCCGTCTATCTCTTTGTCAATCACCGTTCTCTCTTATCTCTTTCAATCCCCACTTCTCTATCTCTTTCTATCTCTTTCAATAGCGACATCTATATACCTTCCTATTTTTCGCCTATTCTAGTCTATCCCTTTCTCTTTCCTTGTCAAACTCAATTCGTTTCTATCTCTTTGTAACGAGCAGTACTGTACCTGTTCATTACATACGCTTGCTGTACTCGCACGACATACATCTATGCCCGCTATCCCCACTTTCGTGATCCGACAGCGCGCCTGCGCACCACGCCAGACGACCGGTTGCGAGAGTATATAAGACGCTCGCAGTCGCCAAATTAACCCAGTTCGCCAAGGAGTAGCTCAGCCTTCACTCGGTTAATTGACTGGTCTCCCTACTAGCGGGCGTAAAGTGCAAACATAGTAGAGTGACCGGGATCGACCTAGACATCTTCTTCAGGTTGAGTCCACTATAGGTGTGCGACTGGCAGACACAACTACAGCCGTATACCTATCAAAAGGATACGCCGGCTCGTAACCGACCTATCCTGGGCTGACCTGGGGGAAACCGACGACCTGGACATCATCTACGGGAACCTCTTCCACAGGTTGAGTCCACTGGATACGTGAATAGAGGGCGCAACCATAGCCACCTATCAGGCGTAGAGGGTACGTCGGCCCAAACCTGGACTGCCCCTGGTTCTCTCTTGAGTTTCTCTGAAGTTTCCTGCCGACATCGACCGAACCGTTCTGCACCGACCTAACCGTCAAACATTTCCGGAAACCGTAAATTCCGCGTAAATAATACTTTGAACCGCAATATATTCAACCGTTACATATACACACATTCGTTTAATTTAGATTTGTAAATTATAGGAGAATAAATGTTCTATTGTTCTTGTTAATTGTAAATTGGAGGTTGCTTTATTTATTTAATCCTAAAATTCACCCTGGCTCGACTGAAGCGTTCTGTGGATTGAATAAGGGGCTTATACCCAATAAAACCAACCGTTACATCTTTCAATCCCTACTTCTCTATTCCTTTCTATTTCATCCCTATTCTCGTCTATACCTTTCTATCATCTTGTTAATAAAAATTCGCTCCGATCTTTTTTAATCCCACTTTAATCAAAATTTACTGCTATGTGTTTCAATCCCTTAATTTCTGTCCCAGCCTATTTCTAAATTTATCCTCTTAAATGTCTTCTTCTCTATTTCAATTTAACTCTTTTCTATTCAAATTTATCCTTGCTTGCCTTATGTATGTACAAAATATTGTAGTTATAAACTTATTATGCATGTTTAAAATACATATGAAGATTAATAAGTTAATAAGGGAGAGATGGGGATAGAAAGAGATACAAATTTCTAGCGAGGGAGATAGAATTAGGGATAGAAAAGAATAACATTTTTTGCGAATAAATAGACTAAGAGATAGACATTACCATTACCAGAAATAGAGATAAACTGAGGGATAGGAAGAGATAGATATCATTGGACACGGGGATACAATGGTGGATAGAAAGGGATATCGTTTGGGGGATGCAAGATGGATACTTGGAATAAATAGAAAAGTTTTATTATATTTCTTTCTATCTCCAAATTTTTACCTATTTCTATCTCTTTAATTCCAGAAGGAAACTGTAAAACTTTTAGAAAGAATTTCTCATTATTTATCACTGGAGAAGACGCTCTTATATATAAATGAGAACATTTTGAAATCATCGATGAACTTAAAACTTCCTCATATAATTTCCTCTATTTCTTCACACTCGGTACCTAATTTCACCCTCATATTGCATGTACTTAATTGTACAAGCACAGCGAAATCAACGAGTAACTGCACTCGCAAGCACGAATGTGCTCTCTAGTATACGCGTGTAATTCCTCTCCGCTATTTGCCGGTTATTACTGCCTCGAGAGTGCGTCAGAAACACTCTGCTCACTTGAGCTTATTCCAGGAAGCAAAGTCTATGGTGATATTACTAGTGGAGTGGCGTTAAATGCAGCACATGTAATATAAAAGACGCCACTATTGTAAAAGTAAAAGTCAAACTGACAAGTGTTTAAAGTCCTTTTCAGTATGAGAAAATTAAAATTAACAAACTCAATATTAAACTAGCTGTGAAGTTGTATCAACTTTGGTGCTCATTCAATGAGCACTTTGCTTCCTGTAAGCAAATATGATTTGCTTCCTCATAGAGGAAGCATTAATTATTCTTTACATCAACATTAAATTTTGATTATTTGAGAAGTTATATTTGAAAAATTCATTTTCAAAAATTACAATAAAGCACAATTTTCTTATTTTTCAATGAAATGCATTAATCTCATAGGTCAATGGATTCGTCTCGACACAAGGAACCTTTATTTTCCTTACGTCAGCTTCGAATTTTGAATATTAGAGAAGTTATAGTTGAAATACAAATTTTTCAAAATTAAAAAGATCAATAATTTTGTTATTTTTCAATGAAATGAAATAATATTATAGACCAATCGATTCGTCTCGATGCAAGGAAGATTTATTTTCCTTACGTCAAGTCAAAATTTTGATTATTTGAAAAGTTATAGTCGAAAAATTAATTTTTGAAAATACAATTAACCATAACTTTGTTATTTTTTAATGAAATGCATTAATAATATAGGTCAATCGATTCGTTTCGACATAGGAATCTACGTTTTCCTTACATCATCTTCGAATTTTGATTATTTGAGAAGTTATAGTGAAAAAATGAATTTTAAGAAAATTATAAAAGTACAAAAAACTTGTAAAATTAAATATTTTGTTACACCATTGTAAGAAATTCAACTAGGTGTATAATGAAATAACTATGCAAAATTTCATCAATTTATCTCTACGCGTTTTCAAGAGATTGCTGGATCGTGACATACACACACACACACACACACGGACAATTTTTCAGGACATCATGTTTGATATATTGACATTAAAATATGTTGAAAAAAACCTTTTTTAGGAAACTGGATTTTGTCACCACCACAAAGCTTCCTCTATGAGGAAGCAAAATTCTGACAATTTGGACACTAATGAACCAATACTGGTTGTCAATATTGAATCAGTGTTGGGTTAAGGTTGGCAGATGAATGGGATGAACATGATCATTTTATTAATTGCGGTTGGATTCGTTCACTGTCAGCTTCAGTCTCGACCATTGAACTTCGCAATATATCGCGTGAGGCTCCACAGTGTACATACACTGCCAATTATTGTGAGCTTTATTCCCCTGAAAATTGTAGTCACGACCTGATAAAGAGTTTCCTTTGTTCCTTAAGGCATGAACTATATAGTTTATAAAGCTTCAGTTTTCATAAGAGAAAGAATTATAGAACTCAGAAAAGCTTTTTCCTTGAAATGTTCCAGGTAATGACATGATTAGGTAAATTGATTATTGATTTGAGGAAAGTTAAAGATGTATAATAGTAAAAAAAGTGCGGGAAAGTAAAAAGCTAGGTATAATTTATTCAAGACGGAAATTTTAAGTTATTATGGAATAGTTAGAACATGAACATACATTTTATGAAAAAAAAAATATTCATAATTTATACATACAAAAATGAACATGCTCATTTCACCCCAAAGAAAAACCCATATCACCTCACCTCACTTGTGAGGCGGAAAGAGTTTTTTCAGGTTATAATTAACATGATTGTTTTTAATAAGGAAATATAACTCTATATGGTTATTTTATGGGAGAATTTAATTCTTTGTGAATTATTTGAAATACTTTAGCAAATTGCAATTGCTTCTCATCCCTAGATTAAATTTTAAAAAAGGTTACAAATTTTGTTGCTTATTCGGCTCCAGGTCCCCCTACGTATCCTTTTCTAAAAAAGACATGCATTTCAGACAACTTCACATTGCGTTCCTCATTATGTGTTACCTTTTACCTAACTTCATGCGTAGTGCGCTAACCTTATAGGTCAATTCATATGGCGCGCGAATTTAAATTGTCATTTCAGTTTCTATAGACAAAACACGCGCGCAAGCGCGTACCTAATCTCGAACATAAAAAAACGAGACGAGTATGCAAAGTCGTGACACGTTCAAGGAAATTTCACGTCAACGTCGACGTCGACGTCCTTGTTCCCGTTTACTCGACGTCAGTTTAAGATCCGCATCGATCACGTTAGATGAAGACAAAGAAGCTAACATATGAAAACATTTTTTCTCCCAACAGAGCCTTTGTGCAATAATAATAATAATAAATGTAAGACGATCAGGAATGCATATAATATTTCATATATTATAAATTGGGTCCCATAAATATAGATCCCAGATTCAAAATCGAATTTCAGAACATGGAATCTGTCTACTATTACAAATTATTATGCAAATTGCGCTACATCACCGTAGAGATTTGAAATTCTGGGGTGGATGTGATCAGCATATCATTACTTTTTCGTGCTGCGTTTTTGAACGTGTAAAATTTAGAGTTCCATCTTGAGAATCTGAAAAATGTTGTCCCGTTTTCTGGAAGCTGTAGTCTATCGGTTTCGTATGCAGGAACGTAATTCATTCACTTCCTGCAGTTGAGAATCACGAAGAAACTCCCGGAGGAGCATCTTTTAAGAAAGATGGTGTACTTACCGGTAGGTGGTACGAAAGCAAAGAGAACTTTCCAGAAGATAGTGAGGGAGTGCATGAGGTAGTCGGAGGTTGATGGCGTCGAACCTCCTCCTCCACCTTCTTCGTCATCGTCACCTCCACTCACTGTCAATGCTTCCGTAAATTGCTCTTTCCACGAACTCGTCCCTGAAAATATCCCAGATTAAATTAAGAAAGTATTTCGCACAAATATTTTTGTCGATGACGAGAAAGAGAGCGATCAAAGTTAATTTAGTTTGTGCTTCTAAAGATAGATGGCGCAGCATCGACATTTCTCATAAGTGGTATTTCGCTGTCGATTAAATTTCAACTGATTAAACTACAAAAATATAACAGGATTTTGTAACTTCTTATTCTTCTTTACTTCTTATTGTTATTTTCATTTCAGCTAGAAATATCCGAGTTTCTCGCAAGGAGGAAGTATCTTTTTTATTTTTTTCCAGGAGAACGTGACAGTTTATAGGTTTGTCTCTGAAACTTCACTGTTATTTGTGATATTCCTGCTGCATTTGAGATCCTTGCGAATTTCCCTCCTCGACAAGACAGGAATACGAATTAGCTGCATTAAGTTTCCGCATACCATTTCGATACCATAGGGGAAAAGATATTCCAAGTGCATAGGTGATATCTTTCACGAACATTTATTTTTCTTCATCTATGACCTTTTTTGCTCGCTCAGATTATTGGTCCCTCCTCTTCTCACTTTATCCACATCATGCCAGATTAAGAATGTTACGGGGGAGCTTTTTATTTGATGGGGAGAGAAAACGCCTCATTTCCGAAATTGTTTTCTCCCTATAATTTTATTTTATTTTCTTGAAATTATAATATCTATTTTGAAAGTCATATTTATTTATTACAACTTGAATTGCATAGCCAGGTTGATAAGATTTCTTGCATTTTCTACCCTCTTTGAATACAAAAATTGGAAATTCTCAAGATAATTTCCCTAAGGAAATACATCTTTATTGTGTCAACAAAATTCAAGTAAAATTTATCGTGTCTTATTGTCTTATCTTATCTCTCTCTTTTTCCAAAAGCGCCCCCATGATTTTCATATTTGAATAATACTTGAGAATTTTTTGGCGAACATAAAGTCTAACAGCTTAAATAAAAAGTAACTTAGTGCACCCCAAATTTTTTAGAGGCAAACTAGATCAGTCTAGTCACTCTTGAAAAGTTACATCACGGTTGAGAGTTCAAAACGAAGGTGCGGCTTCTTCACAAAAAAAAATACAAAACAGCTTCTTGAAATGCAAAAGGGGTTAAGTAACAATAGTCCTCCACTTGTAGTGTAATAGAGTCGATAGCTCACCTTTTACCTCGAGTAAAGTCTTCCACATTTCAAGCAGCCATGCATTCTATAAAGCTCTGGTCCTAGCGTTAAATTTGAATAAAACTTCTCTAGTTAAAATTCTCTTAAAATTCGAAATAGAATATGCATTTAGTTTTTAGTTTTTTGATGGAATTTGCATTATTTATGAAGCAAAAAGTATATTATTTAGGGTAAGTCTATGTTCTTCAGAGTTGGAAACATTTTTTCTATTCTCAGAATTATAAAATCTGTATAGCAGGGTGGCCACATGTCAGGGAAAATAGAAATTGACATTTATGTTAACTATGTTATTTTTGTTGTATTACATATACAACTTTTATAATTTATTTAACAAATTTTAGAAACTATCCAAAGATTTCGAAGGATTATAAATAATTTCCAGGTATTCTCCGATATTCTCTAGGTTTATAATGATTTCAAGACATTTTCAATAATTTTAAAGGATTTCAAGAGGTTTCTAGAAATTTTAAGTGATTACAAGAGATTTGTATAATATTTAAAAGATTTAGTTGAATTTTAAAAGGACTTCATGAAATTTTAAGAGATTTTTAAGGAAGTTTAGGGAATTCAAAGGATTTTAATTTTAATCCTCAAGTTCCTTGAGAAATTTTAAACGATTTCACGAGATTTTTATGATTTTCTAAAGATTTTGTGGAATTTTAGGGGAATTTTGAAAGGTTTTCAAATATTATAAAGGTTTTTTTTATGTATTTTGAGGGATTTAAAAGATTTTTGTGGAATTATAAAGGAATTTAAGAAACTTGTAAGATATTAAGAGATTTTAAGGAATTATAAATATTCTTGTGGAATTTAAAAGTATTTTAAAAGGCATTTAAGAATTTTAATAAATTTTACACTCGAGTCTCCCAAATGTCAAGAAATTTTTGCCAGAGGTTCTCTCAAATGTCAAGAAATTCTTTATCCTCTATAGTCACATTAATTGCGCATGCGTATTGCGTATAATATAATATTTTTTGGCATTTTAAATTGCGCGCGAATAGCAACCAATCAGATGCCGAACGCAACGCGTGCGCAGTGGTTACAAGTGGGATTTGAGAAAAACGGACTTGACATTTGAGAGAAACTTGACTTGACATTTGGGAGAACTTGAGATTTTGGAAGTTGAAATTTGAGAGACTCAAGTGTAATTATTTTAAAGTGATATTAAAAAATTTCAATTTTCCTCATGGAATTTTAAAGGATTTCACAAAATGTTTATGATTTATAAAAGATTTTGTAGAAGTTTAAGGAATTTGAAGTGGTTTTCAAGAATTTTCAGAAATCTTTACGTACTTTAAGGGATTTTAAAGCTTTTCGTGGAATTCTAAAGAATTTCAAGAAGCTTGTAAAAATTGTAAGTAATTTTGACAATTTAAAAATGATTTTATGAAATTTTAATAGTCCTTATATGATTTTAAATAATTTCAAGTCATTTTTGATTTTTGAAAGATTTCGTGAGATTTTCTATTTCAAGAGTTTTTTTTTTAGAGATTTTAATGCATTTTAAGGAATTTTTTAAAGAATTTCACGAGATTCTGAAAATGTTTTATGGAATTTTAAAGGACTATCCAAAGATTTCAAAGGATTATAAATAATTTCCAGGCATTCTATGAGATTCTCTAGGTTTCTAATGATTTGAAGAAAGTTTCAATAATTTTAAAGGATTTAAGTGGTTTTACGAATGTAAAGTCATTACAAGATATTTATATAATATTTAAAATATTTTGTTGAATTAAGGAATTTTAAAGTTCCTTGAGAAATTTTAAAGGACTTCACGAGATTTTTATGATTTTCTAAAAATTTGTGGAATTTTAGGTAATTTTGAAAATTTTTAAAAAATTTTTAAAGTTTCTTACGTATTTTAAGGGATTCAAAATTTTTTCGTGGAATTCTAAAGAATTTTAAGAAGCGTGTAAAAATTGTAAGTAATTTTGACATTTTAAAAATGATTTTATGGAATTTTAATAGTTCTCATATAATTTAAAAAAATTTTAAGTCATTTTTGATTTTTAAAAGATTTTGTGAGATTTTTTATTTGAAGAGTTTTTTTTTAGAGATTTTAATGCACTTTAGGGAATTTTAAAGAATTTCACGAGATTTTTATGATTTTCACACGATTTTGTAAAATAATTCTAAAGAAAATTTTGTGCATTTTAAGAAATTTTAAGATACCTCGTGGAATTTAAAAATATTTTAAAGTTTTTCTTGGAATTTAAAGTATTTCAAAGGATTTTGATGAATTTTAAGAAGATTAGTGAAAATTGAAGGGATCTCATGAAATATTAACATTTCAAGGAATTTTGTGAAATTTTAAGATATTTCTAAGAATTTCAAGAAATCTCAATGAATTTTAAGAGATCTTTTCAAGACTTCTTGTAAATTCGAGAGATTTTTACGAATGTTAAATGTTGTGAAGTGATTTTAAATTAAAAAAGATTTAAAGTGATATTATACGAAATATTTTAAAAATTTCAATAGTATTATTATTGAAAATTTATACGTATTTTTAATACTTTTCTGTCAGGGAAATTTGTCTGAAAGTCAGTGAAAAATCAGGGAAATGTCAGGGAAATTGAATCTTGTGGCCACCCTGTTGTAGATAGAAAACTATAGGTAAAAAACTTACCTAATATTATTGAAGCATTGGCTCTCTGGACGAGTTTATCGACCGTGTTTTTGAATTCTTTAGATTCCTTGATTCTAATTTGCGCTCGATGTATTTCGCCCAATTGTGGCCTGCCTCTTAGCGCCATCTTTTCTTCATCTGTACGCTCTTCTGCTGGTTTTAATTCCGCCGCTGCAGCCAATCCTGCTTCAGCTGCAAGCAAAAATAATCATTCTATGTTAGACAAAAAAAAAAAATCATTTCAAGTGGTCATTTGACTCGTTTGAACATAAAAACTTCTATTTAAAAGAAAAGCTTATTTTGCAGCCCTTGTTCATATTCTCTGAATTCAATTTCGTTCTTTCACTATTATTCTTCCCCTCTACGCACTCAACTATTGACACCCTATTTTTTATCGCCCTTCAGTAAGGTCTCTTCTCAACCTAGCACTTAGCTTGAAAAATATTGTTTCACTCTATTAGATTATTAAATTTCAAGGAATTATAGGAAGATATTGATCTTACAGGTATATTTAATAAAGAATGTTTCTTCAGCATTTTTAAAACTCTATACTGTATTTAAAAATAGATTACTGACCTTTTAGAGTAAAGTAATAATGTAAGATTTTACATCTACAATAAAGATGAAACAATTCATGTATTTGTAAAGGATCATTGGAGTACAATAAATAAATAAGAGTAAAGACCATTAATTTGAAGATAATGCCGGATTTGGTATCATCAGCTTTAAGGTGTCAATAACTGAGGGGTTTTGCGTTATCTTCGTTCTCACAATCTATAATTTATCTGACCTGACAAACATTTTCAATAAGCATCTAACTTGTGGGAGCGTGCAACGAGTATCGATTCTTTTTCTTTATGAATTATTTTCGCATAAAGGTCATTACATGCAGACGACGTCTGATTATATATTGAGTTACATCACTTAAGAGCGAACACTCGATCCTAAGTGAAAAAAATGCAGAACTTCTGCATTAATAAATAAACGTCATTATTAGCATAATAGGTTTTGTTTATTCTATTTTTTATACCCAAAAATCATACATTAAACAAAATTCTTCTATCTGTTTTCCATTCTTCTGCAGAAATTCTGCATAATTACATTTGCAAGAGAAAAGCTCTGTTCGAACAAAAAAACAATATTTATGGTAATTATTTAATATAATTTTATTCTTCTAAGCAGTGCTTCCATTCCGTTGAAAGCTTATTACAAAATTATAAAATTCTTATTTTATTATCCATTAAACATATATATCTACTGACCCATGATTTTTATATGACTTCTATAAATTTTTACAACTCTAATTATCTAGTAGAAATAATAATTTTTATGTTGGACTTATTATCTAAAAATGATAAATTTCAAGAGGTCATCTAAAGTCTATTTTTTGCACATTACAAAATCTATTTTAAATTAGTAGAACTATACTGATCTATAAGCAATTGTTAATATTATTAGCTATTTCTTTCAGTTGAAAGATTTTCTGAACTGGCTAAAATGTATTGGGTTTTTGCATCCTTTAAAGCCTTTGGTATTGATTTATACCTATGAAATTGTTTTAAAGATTCTAAAAGAATCGCAGTTTTTCAGATTTTAATAAAACAAACACGATACGTGGTACAAAGATCAATACACGGAAGCGAACATTTTATGAGAGTTAAATTCTACCACCGGAAGTAATATGAAAGTGCAGTGAGACAATAGATTAGAGCTTCAACTAACAGTCCTTTTAAATCATCCAGCTTGACAACTAATTTGTTAAATTGTCTCTCTTTTATTTTCTATCCACTGAAAACACAATGGATGCTGAATTATCTTCGAACATATTTCTCCTGCAAGTACATTCAATTTACGAATGTACATATGCTAGCAATTTACGACCTCCGTTCTAATGCATTTTACTTATCTATCGATTCTGTGAAAATGTCAATAGTATTATACATACCTTGTCTAGATATTTAATAAGACAGTTAGTATTTTAATTAAGAAATAATTCAAGTTTATGACCTTCTTATAAAATTAGATTCAATATTTTTTACTATAAATAAGTGTATTTTATTTTTCATCAGAGACATGCCACAACAAATTGATTATTGAATAAATTCCAACAAGAACTTTCCAATATCTTCCTTACAATTTGAGCATTAACTTCTGGTAGTTGTTGAGCAAGAATTCTTTTTAAAATTCTTAGCTATCTGTCCACGGTTGGTACTTTTGCCCTCTGAGCTCGACTTAAGAGAACTATACTTGTTTTACATGTTTCAGTGGCTTGCTAAAAGTTTCGTTGCTGGCCAACTTGTCGTTTTCTTTCACCGAGAGACTTGTATTATAGTTCTGCACACTAAACTTTGGTACAAAGTTTCCCGCACGAGAATTCCTTCCGTTCGAGGAAGAATGAAGCTTTGGTCACGCGCAGGAAATAATAAGTCTTCTTAGACCCTTCAGAGTCCATAGACATTCGGTGCTGGGCGCCTCGACGCTATAAGTATGCCAAGTGCAGACATCTTGACACTAAGGAGTTATAGAGTTGAAGAGCAATCATCGTAACTAACAATAAAATAATAAAACCTCAAGGTGCCGAAAATTCCATATTCGGTGAAGCACTGGAAAATTTAAGTGCTGGTGAAAAATAAGTCACACAGGTGATGAATAACAATTGGAGAAAAATCAGCATCCCAAGTATTAAGAGATGTAAGCCAAAACACTCCTTGAATTAAGATCCCCACACACTAAAAGTAAATAGGTTAATTTTTGGAAATCTGTGCACCACAAACACTTTTAACTTCCCACAAAAAGAACTTACCAAACAATGTAAGTCTTCCAATTAATTTCCATCGAATATAAAATGACTTGGACTTTGGCCAACATCAGAATGCATCATCGGAAACAATTAAAAGCATATAAGTTTTATGTAAATAAGTTTTATGTAAATTTTGATGTAAAAAGAATTTAATTTTTCATGTTTACTACATAAGTTTTATAATTTTCATATTTATTGACAATAAATGTACAAACTGTATGAATTAACAAGTTTTACAGCTTCGAACATGATTGCATTATTGCTTGCAGTGAACGCTTTGTGTGAACTTTATAGCAGTAGTAAATTATAAATACAGTGTTACCATGGAAGACTGAGAAAGTGCTATTGGTGAACAAGGAAGAACAATAGTATCAAAAGGGAAGTCTGCAACAAATATTAAAAGAGGACGTCTTCCCCGTCTGGTCTCCATTCTCTCATGAATAACGTCCCCGTGTTTCCCTCAAATGCGATATTCGTATTTTTATTCGGATGCCTCTGTGCAAGCAATACATATAGTGTTTGCATATTCTGTATAACATTTCAAATTAAAAGAGAAATTTAAAAATTTTACTCGAAATATCAGACATTTATCTTTCTTATAACCTTACCTATTATTTTTAGTTAGGTTATCATAGAAGAATTTATTTCTTTAATTTAAATAAAAGGATGGGCGCCAGATCTTTTGATCAACTCAAATTTAATTAAATTAAATCATCTTAAAAAACTATCTGTAAATTCGATCTCGGGTGTTCCATTTAACTATATTTATATTTTTTGTGCTCATTTTTTGAGCACTTTGCTTCCTCATTATGATAATGTTGCAAATAAATTTGCTTCCTCATAGAGGAAGCATTTAGAAATGAAAATTTTCAAAATTAAAAATAATCATAATTTTCTTAAAATTCAATAAAATTCATTAATCATACAGGTCAATCGATTCGTCTCGATGCAAGAAATCTTTCCTTCCTTGACATAAGCTTTGAATTTTCATTATACAATAAGTTATAGTCGAAAAATCAATTTTACAAAAATTCAAAATGTACATAAAAATTTTAAAATTCAATATTTTTGAAACTCCTTTGGCACGTTTTGAAATATTGGTGGTGCCAATATACTCTACAAATAACATCAATTTATCTACAACTGTCTTTAAGTTAATAGGGCGACATCCATACACACATCCACACACACACACACATCCGGACAATTGATTAGAATGTTGTATTAGACTTTTATCACGTGAGGAAAGTTTAATTAAACGATTTTAAAAATATTGGAAAATGTATCGAAAACAAAGCTTCCTCTATGAGGAAGCAAAAGAACATTTAAATTCTTCCGACTTAGTTTGCTTAGCTCAGCCCCAAATTCTGGATAATGGTAGAGGGTAGGATTCTATTCTGAAAAGATTATCTATTTCTAGCTACTTCAAAATAAAATAATAAATTTAATTATTAAAATTTAACAATTTATTAAATAATTTTGAAGTTCGAGGTGTTCACATGGGTTAAATTCACGAAGGAAAACAAATTTCCAATAATTATATTGTTTAACAATGTTTTAGATATTTAAGATTGAAATTAAATTACCAAATTGGTTTACAAAACTATGGAATCTAAAAAAAAGAGAATATTATCTAATTATTATAGATAATTTACGAGTTTTATCTAAAAATGTAGTTTAAACTTTAATTTAACATTTTGATCTGAAACTATTTGAGAAATCGAAATGTAATTTTAAATAAATCTATAAAGATTTATGAAACATAAAGAATTTCTAACCTTTAAATTAAATCTTAAATGAATAAGTGACCTTTCGTCAGTTATTTCGGACTTGGTACAAAATTATACAGACATAATGAAAATCATGAAAAAGGATAAGAATAAGAATAAGAATCCAATTGAGAAAGTCAGAGTAGACTCGAAATATTAATTACATGAATCTATAGGCATTAATCATTAATATTAGTTAGGGCTTTCTTGGCCAATCGATCAAAGACAATAACTAAAAAAAATATCATGATGCTACTCCAATAAAGTTCAAAGACACAAAGAAGATCAAATAAATCTGAATTTCTCAAATGAAAATAACTGAAATCTTACCTAAATCAATTCTCAAATCAAAGGAGATTACACAGACAAAATCAAATTATAATATTTCGGACGAATCTTCATGGAGACTAAATGAATAAACTAAATTTTGGGAGGACTAAATTAAAAAGATCTTCTTTCGGAAGCTGGCGACGAAAAGGTGAAGAATGAAGGAGAATGTTTGCTTCCTTGGCAACGTCGCCGCCTAGTTACCGACAGTGTTTTGTTTCGGCTTCTGATTGGTGGATACAGTTAGACGATTTCCCTTCGTTTTGGATGCTGATTCAAATTCAAATATTCTTCTGAATTAATAAATGAAACATTTCAATTAATCCAGTCGAGATCTTGATTATTCTTCATAATGACTTCTCTAGTATTAAACATGACGAACAAGGTGACTAAATCACGGACATCGTCAATTAATATAGTGGGTCTTGGCTACCCGCGACAATAGAAGCATTCAAAATATCATGTTGAACAAAAGGTAATTCAATCACGAACATCAACAGTCATAATACTTTGAATATATGTAGAATCTTCCATGTTACGGCAATTCCAAATTTCACGCCAGGTGAATAAGTCTATTGTATTAGATATTGAAATACAAAGGCATTTTAGAAGTTGCTCAATGACGCGTGGGATGTGACTAGAAGAAATCTTCCTTATCCTCAGATCGTCTCATCAGAGTAGTAAAGGGGCGCGAATCTTCAAATATTTGCCATAATTCCAAAATAATATTTAGCCTCAATGAAACCAAATAAATGATGTGAAGTCTTGTTTACGTTGATACATAACTCGATGATGAAATTTACATAAAATAGAAAAAGTTTACAAAGAATTAGTACTTAAATTAAGTTATCTAAATTATCCAAGTCTCGAAATAACCTTTAACTTCCAAAATTTCTAGATAAATGAAGGGATTGGGAAATTTGAAAAATAAGTAATTTTGTAAGCTGTAAAATTTAAATAAATTTTACGGCGTTACATTCTAGTTTGCATTTTGAAATCGTTAGTTCAATGCATGTAAAACTCAGGTCAGGAAGTTAAATGCAAATGACGAATGTTATAAAGCTAGAAGCCATGGTGGTTCGAAATAGGTTTTCAGTTTTGAGTTATAGCTTCGAATCTCCCTGTTCGACAATACGACGTTGCGAACTTGTCACGCCAAGTTTATGTAGTATTATATTTATTCGATTTCGATTTATAAAAATGTATAGGGTATGCAATTTTTCATCCTCAATTTGACGTTTGAATAGAAAAAAATTAACGTAATGGGTTTTTATATACCTTTCTTGTTTTAACGAGTATTGTAATATTGTCAAATCATTTATATGAGGAATATCCACTTCTACTTCCACTTTTCAAAGTTTTTCATGAAAACGACAAATAAGAAATAAATATGCGAACCTCTTATACAATTATTCGGTATTTTAAAAATATTTATTGGAATTATAACCCGCCTATTATTATTTTTTTTTGAGTTACTAATTATACAGCAAGGTTACCTTCGGAACGATTTTTATATAGTTGATGCTCCTTTATTGAAATAACTAGACCTCATTGTTCAACTCAAATTATTTGAATTTAAACATCAAAATAATTTTTAAATAAAGAACATTAAAATCTTCCGGAAAAATTCGTTAGCTCAGCCCCTAATCTGGATAAAAGTAGAGGGGGTTCGTGTATGAAAAGATTATCAATTTTTCTACATCAAAATGAAATATAGATTTAACTATAAAATTAAATGTTGTTTATTAACATAATATTGAAGTTTGAGGTTTTACATAGGTCTTTTCCAAGAATTCAATAAATTATATTAATTTTACAAAATTTGTCATAATTGCATCGAAATTTACAATATCAGCTAAATCAAATGGACGGACTTGGATTGACCAAAAAAAATTAAGTTCAATTTAATACATGACATATATATATATATATATATATATAATCCAATTGAGGAATTAATGTTTCTTCACAATAATTAGAGAATTAATTAATTCTGAGGGTCTTAAAACCAATAAAATCTAAATTGAATCATAAATAAATTAGATCAAATCAATAAATACAAAGGGTCTAAAAACCAAGATAGAATCTACATTGACTGATCTAAAGGGGGTCTGAAAACCAAATTGAGTCTGAAAACCCCAAAAGAATCTTAAATAGATTGACACAAAATTAATAAATTAATAAATTCTCCATGATCTAAAAGTTGAAGAATACAAATTGATTCAGACAAAATTGAAATACATATAAAAGAGAAAATTTACAGGAAATTAGTCTTAAAATTAAGAATCTAAATTAATTAGTTAAGTCTCGAAATAACGTACAGCTTCCGAAATTGCTAATAAATAAAAGGCTTTAAGTTAAATTTGGTCAATAATTAACTTTGTGAGTTGTAAAATTTTAAATAAATTTTACAACGTCACAGAATAAAGTATAAAAAAATGTTTCCGAAATTCTCAAACACCCAGATTTTTATTTATTTAGTAGCAAAAATTTACCAGACGTTGTTTGGAATTTTTAGAAATTTCATAGGATTTAAAAAAGTTTTTAAGAATATCTTTAAAAGATTGCAAAAAAAGTTTTATTCAGGGATTTCACTCTAGGGGATTTTGATATATTTTTAATGATTTTAAGATATTTACAGAAGTTTTAAAATTTTTTTAATAATTTCAAGTAATTTTAAGGAATTTTAAGGGATTTCATTTGATTTCTTCTACATATTAGAATCAATTCCTCGAAATTTCTTAAAATCACTTGACTCTTTTGAACTCTTTTAAGAATGCTTTGAAGTTCCTTATAATCAAATAAAATTCCTTAAAATATCTTGAAATTTCCTAAAATCAGTTAAAGTCTCTATATAAAATCCCTTAAAATTCATTAAAGTCATACACTTGAAATCCCTTAAAAACACGGCAAACGCTTGGTTTTTGGTTTTAGAAACAGTGTTTAATATTCTTAATTGAATAAGTGTAAAAAAAATTATAAATAAAAAATGTTCATCAGAATAGAAGAGTATAATGTACTAAATGTAGATATGTACATTCACATCTTTCAATAAAATCAAGATATTTTATACTGGGATATTCAATTCAGGAAACTATGTTTCTATAACAAAGCAATCTCGATCCCGTAGTAATATGCATATACATTTACTGTTTCTATTCAATTTATGGCATGTTTCCAATCGTGTTTGGTAGACCAATCGACTCTAGTTTTATGCCTTGTTAGATCGTTCAAGAGATCAAATTATTATTACATAATACTACATCTCTTAAAACTAAGAGTAGGAAATTCAGTAAATAGATATTTAAAATACTACACGGAGAAAAATGGATAGTCAGGTTGACTATCTGGAGTGTAAAACTGACTATACTGGAGTTTCAACTATAGGACAGCACTCTAGATAGTCAAACCTAATATCCGAGGAATGTTAAAAATGGTTGTTCAGCTTGACCATCTTAGAGTGTAAGTTTTACAACCCTGGAGTGTAAAACTATGAGAGGTTATATTCTAAAGCAAAATTTTAAAAAGGCTTACTGCCAAGCAGAGAGACAGACGAGAAACATATTCTTCACTTATTTAACGCACACAAACCTAATTCTATAACCTAACTTAACACTACTACATACAACGCAATTACCTAACGCAGAATATCGCACGCTGAGTATAACGGTCGAAATGGTCCTTATATACTAACCAGCCAAATTCTCACCGCTTGTGAGAAACGCCCAGTGCCGGGCCAAAAATTTATGGTGACCACGGTGACCACGCGGTAACCATCTCCGTGGTGGTGACCCATAAGTGTAGCGGCGCGCAGACGCGTAGTATCTCAGAGTGTAAGCCTGACACTCTGAATATATTCAAACAGACTATAAAATTATTGTCTGTCTGACTATTAGGACAAAATTATGGATGGTACTTGGTACTATCTAGAAGGTCAAGCTGACGATCTAAATTTTGACACTCCAAGTTTGACTATCCATTTTTATCCGTGTAATCTAATATATAATATAAGAAATAGAAGCTATTTCATATCTGATTTTCCCAACATGTTTTTCAAATGATGTATTTTGAAACTGGTGTCGAGAAAATTACAACGTTTTCTATCTTTACTTTTACTAAGCAGCTAACTTAATGAAATTAATTAAGATATTAATTAAAATAGGAAAAGAAACTAAATTATAAATATTAGAGATAAATATTCGCATGAATTTGAGGCGGCTGATTTGTATTAGGCGCGATTAAATGGTTTGAATGTAGGGGATGAGTGACGAAACTCAATCAGCCTATGACCTTATACAATACTTTTATGTAAAGTGGGAAAGTTCGAGGTTCAAGCGGGCGAGCTGAGAGCCGACTCTCAGAGCAATATTTCCTTCTAATGGCATAACTTATTATCAAATACTCGCTGCGTTTGAAGCCATATCGAAAGAGCTTTCAGGTGAAGATTTTCTTCAATATTTTGATTCTCGAGTTGTAATGTTAAAGGGTGATAGTGCTGATTGCCGTTTTGTGTGTGTTTCATATGTTTTAGCGTGGCGAATTCATCTAATTTGTATTTAACTGAATGAGAGGATGACGGTCTAAACGGGTTGGAGACAGGATATGAGGTCCGATGTTGGATGGGTGATTGCTGCGAGGGGCAATAATATCTATGTGTTTGGATCACCATTTCTTCCCGGCACGAGCCCAAAATTTGTCGTCCTAGGATCGTTTTGTTTGTTCGATCGCCGTCTCATCAACCAAAGTCGCTAAATTTGTAAAGTTGAGTGAGTCCCTCTCAGAGGAAAATATGATTGATTTTCGTTGGCCAGGCGAACTGTCTTATTTAAATAATTATGTTGTGATTTATTTAAGTGAAACTGGTCGTTTTTGGTGTGAATTTTATGTATTTTTGGCTATTTCTTCTTTCAGATTCTTTGCAAAGATTTTATATTTGATTATTTAAATTTCATCGACTTCTACATATTGTGTAATTCTAACGATAAATTTTGAATCGTGGAATTTACCGATTTAGTGACTTGATTTCGCCTTGTTGTTATTGTCAGATTCTATTGTTTACTTCGCACTCAGCTATTGCCGATCGTTGTTATTGATTTTCTATATTATTGATTTTCGCGTCTAATATTTAGAATCAAATAATAATTGTCGAATATGAAATATTATATCGTTTATCTCTCTCAACCAATCTGCCTACCACATTATTGCTAAATACTATTTTGAAACTTTAATGTTTTCAGCCTTCAATTTAATTAAAGCTTCTAGATTTTCCTTCAATTAATTAATACGTTTTTTCTTCAAGTCTCTAATTCTAACTGTCGAGTAAACGCAAATGTGTCCTTGATAATTTTATTTGGTCACAAATTCCACTTAGCTTTTATAGTGACAAAAAAGAGATTTAGAAATATTTCCATGAAAAACGGCTCCTTTTTATGAATAGGGGAAAAAAATCGTGAATATTATACCACTTTACACAAAACGCAAGGTTGCGAAAATCTCTATTTGATATTTTATGACAAACATAAATTCATAACCATCTCCCCAATTTTTGACACCTGTATGTTGTTACCACTTTTTTATCTCAAGAAATGGATATTTTTTTCCTTTCTCTTCCTTATTCTACCCAACTTGTGTAATACGACGGAAAAATTCATAAAATGTTGTCTTCTTATGAAATATTCAAGTAGAATTGTGCCAAGAATTTTTCTCTTGAGAAAAATAAAATTGAAGATTTCTCTTATTCTCTTCTAAGAGGCGTTTTATTAATAAATTGAGGGTTGTTTTACACCAGAAGAAAATTTCTTATTTTCCATTATTTTATCAATAAATTTTTAAAATCAGATTTTTTTAAAGAAAAAACATTAAATATTTGTTATAATAAGTATTTTCTTGAAATGCTAGTTGGAATTTTACAATCATTTATCATCTAAACGGGTTTACCAATACCGTTACTGCGATAAACGTTTTATGAAGAAAATCTTGAGTAACTGAAGTGGATGGAACACACCGCAAATATACAATTCTTTCTACCTTTCCGCTCGTTTCTTTCCATATTCATTTTCCTTCCTTTTCTCACATTTTCCATGACGTCTGGAGTTTCCTTCTTTTTCATAGAATTTACAATCAACCTAAGTGGACACAGTCGCCATTTGCATATTGTAATTTTGAAAAAGTTCAGTAACAAATATTCTGTTAATTAATAATGTTAATGTTCTGTTAATTTTCTGTTAAATTATATTTAAAAAAACATTTACATTTCTTAGTTTGGAAATTGAATCTCACATTCCCATTTGAATTTATTTGAAAGTTCAGATGCAATTCCTCCGAGAGATTTGAATTTCATTTCCTATAGTAAATATTCCGCACTATCTGAACGTTTAAACGTCGAGATAAGAGTTAGAGTAAAGTAGAGGGTAATTTTTCTATGTCGTATTTTCCTTTTGACTTTTTCTTCAGGACTTTTCTATTCCAATTCTCAAGTGGTTGAAGATGTACATTTTCTTCGTCAGAAAAGTCGATATAAAAGGCTATTTGAATGTTTTTTTACACTTTTATGTCCTTTGTGTTCACTACCAAAAGAAGAGCCCAGAATTGCTTACGCAACTCTTCTGTTATTCATGATAATTTAAAATTTTAAGCAGTAATAAATAAAAGTTTTTAAAATTTGAAGGTGGCTTGTTAAAAAGTGTGAGCGTTAATCTATTGAATCTACAGAGGTATGAATTAATATCTAATTAAAAGCGTGCAAGCCATTCTTTTAACGTAATATGAACTTAAAATAGTCATACCAAGCACCATTTCAACATTTCTGAATAATTCAGGACTGGAATTAATAAGCGTTCCACGTTTAACATTTTTACGCTTCTTTTTTCACACTTAGTCTTCATCAATTTCCTGTTGTGAAATTACTGCATTACATATTATTATTTTATAGTTTTGAGTTTATTATTTCATGTAAAGATCGATGTATAAATAAATTTTGTAAAAATGTAATGATAAATTGTTCTTCCTCCATTTCTCCTAGAATTAATTCTCATCTCTGGTTTTCTATATGTGGCTAAAAATTATTGGCTGATATAATGGATTGAAAGAAAATTAACTTTGTTTTTGAAGGTGATTCAGGCCAAGTTTGAAAGGAACACTGGATTTCAAATGACGTAACTGCCTTTCGAGTTCAAATTGGAAATGCTTGTTGTAGAGTGAATACTTGGAGGCACTGCTGGCTAAAATTGCCAGTAAATTTGCTCAATTAAAACGAGTGCATTTTCTCTTTTCTATAAAAGAGCAAAACAACTTGAAATGGAAGAAAATGGAAGTTATTTTAAAATCATTTTTCATTGGTTTGAAAGAAATTTTTTGCTCTCGCAAATTCTCATGTGATAATTAGGATGTTAGGATTTTTAATTGAAATATACTACTGGAAATAATGAGTCACCTTTTCCAACTTTTACCTTTTAACTTTTATACATATTTTAAACAGAAATAGGATATGTTTGCTACTTTTTGATTTTATTGCTCTATATATTTTAATTTTAATACAATGTATAATGAATAAATCAATGAAGAAGCTATACATGTATGGGCATTTATCTACAATTTTTCATTTTGGTGATGATGCAGAGTTTCGACCACAATCGATAAGAAATGCTACACTTAAAAGTCAAAACTATTTCTTCTCTTATAATATGTGCCACTTTTTACGACCGTCGTGTCCCTCCCTGAAATGTTAAAACCGTCGATCAGTATTGCCGGTTTACGCTGGTGTAAACTAGTATTGCCGGATTTTACTGGTGCTACCGGTTCGGTTTTCCGCAATGCGAAATCCGTCGACCAATCAGGTAGCGCCCTTGGGCGCGGCGGCCTGGCTGCGAGTCGCTTGCTCGCGTCCAGTCAGTCGCTCAACGAGTGAAGTGCGAGTAAGGTTTCGTCCAATCCGCAAATTTCCGTCGCGCGTCCTTTTTCCGAAAAGACTTCGCATTCGTTTAAATTTGTTCGCTGGAAATAAAGTTGAGTGTTTTCTTTTCTCAAATAGTTTAATCCGATTATTCTTTTCTTTCTCCTTACGTTTATTTCAGCTTGGGATTTGTTTGATTCACTAGCTCGCCAGTTCCTGGAATCGCTGATGGATATCCACGAATATGAGACGCTAACAACGCTTGATATTATGCGGTACGATTTAAAGTGAAATTAGCGAGATGATCGTAATTCGCCTCTCAGTGCGCGTAGTGCTTCGGTGGAATCTTTTTTCTTTAAACACCTCTACCCTGAGGATATTTTTTGTTGCAAGTAATATTTACCCTGAAATCGAGGTATATAAACATTACATTTTGCTTTTTTCTGATAAATCAAAAAGTACAACGTAAAAAAACACTATTTCTCTTTTCCGATCGCCGCGCTATTTATATGAACGAGATTAGGCGCGCGCTTGTTTCGTCTATAGAAATTGAAAAGACAATTTAAATTCGCGCGCCTTATGAATTGACCAATAAGGTTAGCGCACTACGCATGAAGTTAGCTAAAAGGTAACGCATAATGAGGAACGCAATATGAAGTTGTCTGAAATGCATGTCTTTTTAGAAAAGGAATACTTATATCAGTTGTGAAATGAATTTGATAGAGTAAACAGTTAACAACCTTTTTATTATAATTTATTTTGTTATCGCTTTCTCTTACGTATCGAGCTCGGAAACTGAGTTTCCGAAGAAGATAAGATCGGTTGGAGGACTGTGCCACTAAATTTTTTTTTTCAAAATGTCGAAAATGAAAAATTGTAGAGAAATGCTCATATATGTTTATTTAGCGAAAGTGAAAGTATAAAAAGCACTTGAACGTTTCCCCATTTAGAGATTTGTAGTAAAACATCCTTTTGTAAATGGATTGCGTGTGTGTTTAATTGCCTCGTCATTAGTCTTGTCCTCAATTAATCGTGTATCGTGTCTTTCCTTAATTTATATCTGCCCTTATTCGAGTGTACTTGGAAACCAATTCAAACTACTATTCAGTTATTAATACTTAAAGGTTTTTGTTTGTTTCATTTTCACATTAAAATGGTATTTTTTGCAAAATGGGTTACAAAGTAACCCAAAGTTACAAAGTATTATTAAGATTTATTATTATAATTTGACCTTTCATTGTAAGAACGTTTTTATGGAGCAATAATTAGTAAAGTATCACATGCCCTTAAGAAGGGAGAAAGTAGTAGTTATAAAATTCTGAAAGAGAGAAATTGAACAGACAAACACAAACGCAGAAAAGCTGATAAGAAGAGATAAGTTCCTCGAGATGAATTCCTAAAGCTTTTAATAGTAAATTTATAAGAATGAAAGGGGTTGAGAAAATGGGAAAAGCCTCAGAAATAAGGAGAGTAGCTACTAACACTGTCAAAGCAGTATTCATATTTATTGCCAAAGTGAATAAAACCATATTTGGGCTGAAAAGTGAAAACTAAACTTCTTGGCAAAGGTCTAGATAGAAGTTTGGAATTACATAGAACTAACGATTTACTCTTGATTGGTTAGTTTCCTGAAGCTCTTCATTTCCGTCTATCATCAAAGCATGAAGAAGATTCTTGGTGTGGAGCTTAAGAAGCGAGTTTTGCTCAAGAAGTAGCCGTTAATTGACAAAGTTGAAAAGGGCTTCATTCCTATATCCAGCAGCAGCATCTAACGTCCCTTCCAATTCGCTATACTTCCTCACAAGGAGTGATCTATGCGGTCAGGCTTCTTCTTTCCTTCTCGTGCTCTTGAACGAGTTTGAACTTTCGAAAAGCAATTTAAACCTCACGCGCAACCACATTCGTTAAAACGCCAGATTGGACGTGCCAACGGAGAAGAACCGAAAAAAAAGAATCCTTCCGTCTAATAAAAGCCGGTCACGCTCGTATTTTAGTTGGATTTATCGGAAGACAGGAGGAAACCAATCAAGGAAATTCAAAACGGTACATTTTGTAGAGAGAAAAAAAAAAAAAAAAAACATTTCGGAGGAAAAAATAGAAATTGGGTAAAACTTTATATCATGCAGTGTATTATGGTCCTTAGGAGGATCATTTGTTAGTTTTGGAACAGGATGTGTGCAGAGTGTGAACTCAACACATAACGCTTCAGTCGGAAGATGGATTAGGCTATGCAGAGAGCAAGGGTTGTGGTGACGTCGTGGCGTTCCCCTCTGACAAGCAGAAAATTTCTTTTAGCTTATACAATATACATGTAAGTGAACACATGCTACGTCATGTATGTAAATCAGAGATTATTATACCAAACTCTAACAACTGGAATGTATTTTGTGTATTCTACAAAATGGATATAGTGTCTACATTCTGCTTTCTAAGTGTAGTATTATAGTATGGCTCGAAATTGATGATTAGATGCAGATTATATTAACACTAAAGCTTAATTTTTTTTAAGAAAATCCTGTATTATCCTGACTGCCTGAGTCCTATATATACGGACAATTAGATCAGTCAATATCTATGAATAATCTTGATAATAATTTAACTTTTTATGTCCATGCTCAGATATTTATTCTGATAAATATCTTTTCTACTATAGAGAAATCTCTTTAGAACGTAGCGTTTAGAATATTCAGCTCTTCCTCCATTCCTTTTTCTTTCAAAAACAGACAAAAGAAAAAAAGAGACAAGAGAAAAAAGATGGCTTCAAAAAAAGGAACGTGATTGGTTCAACCACGAAATACTTGACGTAGATTGATCGACGCAGTGGAAGATTAATTATCAATCCAACAGCTGTCGTTAGTAAATCTGCCTTCATATGCCTATGTCACATGACCGTAGATCTATCGTATATCCAAGTGCCAGTTCATTTGCAATGTGAAAAAATATGTATGTATTGTGACATGGTTAATTTAAATATATCAAGGGTTACAATACATATATTCTTGAACGTAAATTGTAAGATTAGGAGTGTAAAAAAAATGGAAAAGTATTGTCATTTATGGGAAATGGATCCTGGAAGACTTCCGCGTTTATACTTTATCTACCATCTATAACAACCCTCTTTTGAAAATATACACTAAAGACACATTTCACCCCATTTCCTTGAAGAAATTTTTAATGGATGGAATATTATGGATGTCCTTCAAGACGCGTTAAAGTTGTCCGCGGTATCGACAGGGCATGTCAGATGATAGATTGGTCTTGTAAAATCAAAAATCGAAGGAATTTCATTATCATAAGTGGTTTCAGAAATAAGAGTAATTTGTGTATAATTATTAAAAATACTGGAAAGAGTGAAACTAAAAATAGATTTCCACTTCATAAATCTATAGAGAAAATGTTGATAAATTGATTGGGAAATATATATATTGTATATATTATATATATATAATTTATCTCATAAAAGAGAAACACTTCAGAACAAGATATTTTTTTCTATAGCTTCTACCCTTGATGAATGAGCATCTCACTAAAATAACAATAAAATTTGTCTCCAGCAATAAGCTAACTATAAAAGTACATAAGTGACCATAAACTGTCAAAAAGAAATATCAATAAAAAAGCACTTTAAAATAACCATAGTATTGTCAAGAATAAGACTACTTCAATAATTAATTATAAAAGATATAAAATATTTTTATTATAAATAAATATTACAGTTAAAATCCTTTTTTAGTATCCATCGATTGCATCATAAATTTTCACAGAATTTCTGCACTTCACAGAGAAAAATGTCTACTTTTTATTACAGTTTTTTTAATTCTGTTTTTAGACTTAACTATGAGTTTTATAATATTTTATGGGGTTTAAAGGATTTTAAAGTTGTCAGATAATTTTATTGTCTTCTCTAATTTTTAAAAGATTTTGTAGAATTTTTAAGGATTTCATGGAATTTGATAAGAATTCTCAAGATTTTAAGGTATTTTAAGAGGATTTTCGAGTTTTAAGAAATCTTCACGAATTTTAAGGTATTTTGAAGGTTTTCCTGAAATTTGTTTACGCCATTAGTTTGTTTTTCTTCTCTCAACTTCAAGTCATTCAGAAGCCAATCAGGTTCACAACAACAATGTATGTGAGATTTTCGAGACATTTCGTGACATCACTTTTTTAAAATAGGATCTTTAGTCTTAAAACAAGTAACAAGACCGTAAAAATGATTGGTCTTGGTTTAAGACTAAAGATGGGTTTAAAACTAACGTTAAGTCTAAAGAGAATTAGATTATTAATTTAAGTACTTAAATTAAGGTCTAACAAAAACAAATTGTAACAAAAGCTAGATTTATTTCTGTGTTAGAGTGAAATAGAGTTTGCTTCACAAAGAAAAATAATGCAGTATAGAAAGGTAATTTAAAAGGGAGAATTTCAAGGTGCCAAGATAGGTCGTATTGAATACGACGTTGTATATCAGCTGGGAAACAAATAAAATAAATTCGATCGCTCTAACACACTGCCAGTAACTTTCGATGAAACCAAGTTTTATAGTTTGAGTTTGCGGAAAGAAAGGTAGCAGAGTTGACGACCTAGGCGATCATTAATCGTAAAATCGGATCTCCTTGTACTGGAAGCCATTTCCTGATAGTAGAAAGGGGAGGAGATTATAGAGTGAACTAAAGTTATTTGCCCAACAAAGATGTTTCTCTGCTGTTCTTAAATTGTTCCTCTGTAAAAACGTTCTTACAATGAAAGGTTAAATTAGAATGATAAATTTTAATAATACTTTATAACCAATTTTGCAAAAACTACCATTTTAATGTGAAAATTATGAAAAAAAAAAACAACACTAGCCACGAGTATCAAGATTTATAATTTTAACGCTCCAAAATTTTTGATTGAATATCAACTCATGGTTCTTCCTAATTCGCTCGAAAAATTGAACTGTTTTAACAAATTTTATTGAATTTGGAGAGATTGCAAATTACTATATATAAGCAATACGACAAAAATATAGTTAACATAAATGTCCATTTCTAGTTTCTTTAACAACTATGTACTCGCATTTCCCTGACATTTCCCTGACTTCCCTGACAAATATTTTATTCCCTGACATTTTCCTAACTTCTTTGACTTCCTTGATATGTGGCCCCAACCTGCCATTTTAAAAATCGTAAAATTGTTATTAATCCAAGCATTCAAGGCGAGAATAAGTTAAAACAGAAATGTTATTACGCTTACAATTTTAATAAAGCAAATTACTGTTGAAGGTACATAAAGGCTTGTCGAGTTAAAAGATTATAATGTCGAGTCTGAAGAGTTGTTTGGATTATTTTACTCTTGAATCTTGAAACAACATTCTTGAAATTTGAAGGATGACTTTAAGCAATTATCTCTCGTCAGGTTAATTAGGTTAAGGCTACAGAGCCATGCTGAAGGGCGAGTCCCAGCATTGCCTTCGGTGATGCTATAATCGCATACATGGATATCATTCGCAGTGGATGCTGCTTTAACGTCATCTATAGATTATATCTTCTTAAAGTGGCAGTTCCTCTTAACACTGACTTTTTACTCTAAGCGACTTTCTACTAGACTTCTATAATATACGACCACAAATTAATTAATTAATTTCGACAGTTCAAACAAAAACATCAAAGTACGTTTATCTGGCCCTAAATATTTACATTTATAAAAAAAGTTATTAAAAATCTCCTTTTATTTCACTAAAAATTTAAGATCAGATAAACGTACATTAGTACGCTTCCTTTAGTAATCATCTCTAAGAAAAGAAAAGAAATCTTTTAACACGAATACCGGCAATATCACAAAAGCATTATTCTATTAGCCATAACAGTCGCGCACCTATTACCATAATTCCAATTACAGTCGTTGTTGGATTGTGAACGCTTCCGTGTCGAAAATACATTTCCGTATTCCATAAAACTTTATTAGATGTTTAATACTGAAATACATTCATTCGTGTTGTTTTCCAGCAAGCAAACTATTTAATGGAATGAGTGGAATAGTCCACAATCGTGATTCATCACTCCAACAGTTACGAGTTTCGTTCAACGAGCGTCTGACGCCTTTCAGTAGTCAATGCCAGCATTAGAGCAGACATCACTCCTTGATAAATGTTTGCTAACTTTATAAAGATTTGCATGAAAATGTAAATAAAAAATGTGATACTTCTACAGATTTCATTCTTGACTTTTAAAAATCTTAAAAGTTGAGTCGTCCTTGACTCATTTTATTGGTACACCTTATCCTGACCCATATTTTGTAAATGCACATTTCTTCCCGCATCCGTTATATAGTCTCAGTTGAAGCTTTACATTATGTTTTCGAACTAACAAAAAAAGTCCGCTTCCGTCATTAGGAATTGTGAGATATATCCTCTCATGAGAAAAATCCGACAAAGTGTATGGAGATAAAAATAAAACGCAGTTTTAGAAGTTTCATGAGAACATTCTGTTAAAAAGCTTCTCATGTCCTTTATCTTCTTCCTTTTCACCTACTTTTTCGTACTTTCGAAGTTCATTCTTATTTCACATAACTCTATAGACACTGCAGCTATATTTATATTCACAACTTGATTGTATGTCTTCAGTAATTATAATAATTAGGATATTCTGATCTTATGATCTTCTGATCTTCTTAGGTTGTATAACCCGCCTATTATTTTTTTTAAATTAATAATTATACAGCAAGGTTACCTTCGGAATGACTTTTGTACTTGCTCCTTTATAAAATAATTATAGGCGCCAGACCTCATTGGTCAACTCAAATTAATTGAATTTAAACATCAAAATACTTTTTAAATAAACCGGAAAAATTGGTTAGCTCAGTCTCTGTCTGGAAAAAGGTAGAGGCGGTGGTTCGTGTATGAAAAGATTATATAATTTTCTACTTTATAATGAAATATAGATTTCACTATAAAATTACATAGTGTTTATTAACATTATTGAAGTTTGAGGTTTTTGGAAGGTAATTGACCTTTTCGTCCGTTATATCACACTTGGAATGACCAAAAAAAATTAAGTTCACTTGATATACGCCTAGGCGCAAAAATCCAAACGACATTGATATCTCGGAAATAAATTTAAATAAATATAGGATAGAGAATAAGAATGAAAAGTACAATAATAATTCAGGGAAAAGAGAAAGAATCTTCGCCTCAAAATATTCAGACTTACGTCTGACTACGGCGCGGCGAAGACAATTTCTACTTACACTGGGAGTGCCGCGAGACGGGGACTCGAACAAGCGCATCTCCTGCGCATCTCCCTCCAAACAGTTCTGCCCTCACCACGCGACTCCGTGAGGCCCTTATGATATAAAAAGGCGTGCTCGACACTAGTTCGGCAGATTGTTGGGGCTGGTTGCCAGCCCTTAATAAGCTAGACTTAGGTGGTTGCCATTCTAACAAGTAAGTCTAGTTCTATACCCCCGGGATCGGTTGCCTGTCTTTGGGGTGTATAGCCAGTGGCCCAGTACGTCACAACGCTAGCCGTTACGTTAGCCGCTCTACGTCAAGCGCTATTCGCCCCCCCCCCCCGCAACGCGACACAAGCTAGCGAACACTACAGCCTACGCTTACGCTACACTTTCAAGCAGAGACTTGTATTTCGACCTGTAGACGAACCTACGTAAATAAAGAAAATACTACTTTTGTGCTGCTAAATATGGTGAGTCTTACTTCGAATCATCTCTTTAAAGGAAGATAGTTTTTTCCTTCCTTCGTGTATTTTTTTGGGGGGAGCTGGTTGCCGGTATCCTCACCAAAGAGACGAGCGGCATACCGATTCGACCCTCTTTAGACCCCCCCATACCAGGAAAGACTATACTATCCTCCATTTTTTTGTGACGTCTTACCAACCCACGGAACCATGAACCATTCTGAAATAATAAGATAGGAGAACCTACACTCGCTTTCTCTCTCACATAGACTTCGTTCTACGCTCCCACTCAACTTAACTCCTAAGAGAAGGATCCTTATCACACTTTACTATATGATATATAAAAGCGAATCCAATTGAAGAATTCAGAATCAATTCGGGGGGTCTGAAAACTAAATTGATCAAAATCAATTAATTCAAAAGGGTCTGAAAACCAAATATATTGACATAAAATTAATGAATGAATTAATTCACATAGGTCTAAAACCAAAAGATTCTAAAACAGATTCAGACAAAAGATAGTATAATGTTAAGCAATCTACTGAATTCCTCAATTGAGTGTCTCGTATCGTTATGAAACACTATTTTTCAATGAAATGCATTAATCATATAGGTCAATCGATTAGTCTTAACACAAAGAATCTTCATTTTCCTTACATCAGCTTTAAATTTTGAATATTTGAGAAGTTATAATGGAAAAATGAATTTTTCGAAAATTACAAAAATACATGAAACTTGTAAAATTAAATATTTTGTTAAACCCTTGTAAAAATTTCAACTTGGTAAATATTGGAATAAATGTGCCAAATTTCATCAATTTATCTACACGCGTTCTAAAGATATTGCAGGATCGTTAAAAGCGTCACACACACATACACACACATACACACACATCCGGACAATTTTTCAGGACATCATATTATAAATATATTTTTGTCACCACTACAAAGCTTCCTTTATGAGGAAGCAAAAATGCTCAGGATCAATACAATTTAAACGTAGATCTTCAATAAGGACAGAATTATAATTATAACTTCAGGGAGGACTAAATATAAGAATAAAACATTCTACTTCGAAAGCTGTCGACAGGAAGGTGAAGGATTTTGGAGCTTGTTTTTTTCAAGGTCGCCGCCTAATCGCCGACAGGTTTTTGTTTTTGCTTCTGATTGGTTGATAGTAGATGATTTCTGTTGGTTCTAAATATAAGTTCAAGAGGCTGATTCAACTTCAAATTGTCTTCATAAATAATAAATGAAACATTTCAATTAATTCGGTCGAGATGTTGATCATTCTTCATAATGACTTCTCCATTATTAAACATATCCAACAAGGTGACTCATTCACGAACATCAATAATTATAATATCTTGAATATATGAAGAATCTTCTACAATACAGCAATTCCAGATGAATAAGTCTTTTGTACAAAGTATCGATGTACAAAGGCATTCTTAACGTTGCTCAATGACATGTGGGATGTGACTAGAAGAATTTTACCTTATCCTCAACTCGTCTCATCAAAATAGTAAAAAGGTGCGAATATTCAAATTCGGCATAACTCCAAAATACAATTTTCGTCTCAAATTATTCCAAAACCTTGAAGTCTAAATTAATTGGCCAAATCTCAAAATAACGTACAGCTTCCGAAATTGCTAAATAAATAAAATAAATTAATTAAATTTGATCAATAATAAACTTTGTGAGCTGTAATATTTTAAATAAATTTTACAGCATCTCAGTTGGTACATTTTATTTTAGGGATTTTAAGCATATTCGTTTTTGCTCTTTATTGCGCTTGACAAGATGTGAGAAGAAGCTATTTCAGGAAAGACCTCTATTTCCAGAAGAAACGAGATTGCTTTCATGAACCAGGAACTTTTAAATGGTCTGTCGGAAAAAGGCGAACGTGAATTCTGAGGATAATTGTCTAAGAAGAGAATGTATCCAAAAGAGTTGCAGTAAAAGGATATTAAGACGGTATAATTAACTTACAACGATCAGATGAGAACTAAAATAACATTATAGAAAAAAATAAATAAATTCGCGATTCAAAATGTAAATGGTCATGAGAACAATTTAATTAAAAATTTACCCTCCCAAATTTATATCTCACAATCTGGTTGAGAATCACTGTTTTCAATCTCACGTGACCAAATCCCTTTCGGAGATAGAGTTCGTGATTCGAGAATTCGTACTATCACTTCCGTTCTTGTATGAGTATAAGAATGAATCGTAAACACATTTCCTTATCTTTCATTCATGCACGTAATATAACACGCGCACTAGACGCGTAACAGCGTAGTACGAGTGACCTTGAGAGCTCCAATCGAGTCTATTTACACTACCAAGGACCATTGACCGACTTTCATTCATGACAGGTATTAAGCCTTTATTTACATTATTCTATCAACCTTCCCCTCTGATAACGACCAATTCATTAACGTAATTGATCACAGTGTTTTTACACCAACCTTTTATCTTTTTATCGTCCTAATTTCTTTATCAATCAAAGTATGAACGATTTTTCTAAAGGATTGAATGCACAATAAACTCAAGTTCATCAACTCGATTTCGAAATTGGATCAAAATGAAGTGCAAAACGCTTTGATATCTATTTAAAGTTTTTTTCATTGAGTCGACAAATGGGGTCAAAATGATCCGATTTTAGAGATCAATTACCTACCAAAACTACTAACTTCAGAGGGTACGGACTCTGAATTAGTAATTTAGTAACTGTGATATTTAGCAATTGGACTTGGAGAAAGTGCAACCTTAACGAAAGCTTCGGATTGAAATTCATTCCGAATCAATTCGAATCAATCTTAATCATTCCGGAATTTGTATCCGAACCAATCAGTTTCATTCCGATATAATCCGAAGGAAGTTTTCAATCCGAGTGAATCCGAAGTCTAATCAAAAGCAATCCGATTGAATCCGCCAATTCAAATTAATCAGAATTAATCCGAACTTTGATGAAGTTCACCTAATATGAAATATTTGAAGTTAAGTTCGGCTTTTCTCAACGGAAATGAATACTTCTGTACAAAAAACATCAACTATTGTCGAAGTTCACCTAATTTGAAATATTTGAGGTTATGTTTGGGTTTTCTCAACGGAAATGAATACTTCTCTAAAAAAAAAATCAAATATTGATGAAGTTCAACAAATTTCATATATTTGAGGTTATGTTTAGGTTTTCTCAACGGAAATGATTACAATTCTGTACAAAAAATACCAAATATTGTTGAAGTTCACCTAATTTGAAATATTTGAGGTTATGTTTTGGTTTCCTCAACGGAAATGAATACTTCTGTACAAAAAAACCAAATATTGTTGAAGTTCAACAAATTTCATATATTTGAGGTTATGTTTGAGTTTTCTAAACGGAAATGAATACTTCTGTACAAAAAAGATCAAATATTGTCGAAGTTCACCTAATTTGAAATATTTGAGGTTTTGTTTGGGCTTTCTCAACGGAAATGAATACTTCTGTAGAAAAAACATCAAATATTGATGAAGAACACCAAATTTGAAATATTTGAGGTTATCATTGGCTTTTCTCAACGGAAATGAATAAAATTCTGTACAAAAAATATCAAATATTGATGAAGTTCATCTAATTTGAAATATATGAGGTTATGTTTTGGTTTTCTCAACGGAAATGAATACTTCTGTAGAAAAAACATCAAATATTGATGAAGATCACCAAATTTGAAATATTTGAGGTTATCTTTGCGTTTTCTCAACGGAAATGAATACTTCTCTACAAAAAAATCAAATATTGATGAAGTTCAACAAATTTCATATATTTGAGGTTATGTTTAGGTTTTCTCAACGGAAGTGAATACAATTCTGTACAAAAAACATCAAATATTGATGAAGATCATTTAATTTGAAATATTTGAGGTTATGTTTGGGCTTTGTCAACGGAAATGGATATTTTTCTACAAAAAATATCAAATGTTGTTGAAGATCACCTAATTTGAAATATTTGAGGTTATCTTTGGGTTTTCTCAACAGAAATGAATACTTCTCTACAAAAAATCAAATATTGATGAAGTTCAACAAATTTCATATATTTGAGGTTATGTTTGGGTTTTTCTCAACGGAAATGAATTCTTCTATACAAAAAACATCAAATATTGATGAAGATTTGTTAGCCAACCTTGAATAATTTTATCGAAATTAAGGTTCCCGGAAAGAGGGTGAGAGGCACCATTTTAATGTTCGAAATTGATTTGATTTAACACAAAAAAAGATGGGGTTTTATTTTAACATGAAAATAAAATAAACGTGCGAGAAGGAAACAATTAAAAAAAAGGAGGAGTGTGACACTCGCGAAAATTCGTGATGAATGCGTCGAAGTTGTTGAAAGTTCAGGAGGGGGGGAAACTCCCTGGACGTTGGGGTCTCATCTCCACCTTTGGAAGTGACTGTAAGAACTCCAGCCTGCATGGCGGGTCCTCTGATTGGTTCACGGCACTATGTAGACTAGGCGCAGTTTAAGGGGGACACTAGACATATTATTTCACTTAAGTCACAAGTCCCTTCACAAACTGATAATCCCATTGTTTTCTGCTTCGGTTTAGTTCCACCATAGAGGGAATCCATCCTTTCTAGTCATCCACGTTTTTTTTTATTAAGGCAAGATTGTGGAAGAAAGCAGAAACACGAAGAAACATCTGGTTGTGTGTTAAATATGTTAGTAGTGTGTGAGGGGCAAGAGAACGCATTGAAAAATGGTCCTCCAGTCTCCCTCTTATGTGTTTGTGCAAGAACATGGGATATCCTGGTCAACGCAACCAAGAATTCAACTTGGTTGGTCCACCAGAGAAACCCCTCTTGCGTAAAGAGTTAGTGTCCAGTCAAAGAACATGTTTACAGAACAGAGTTATATTCCTCCGTTAACTGGAGTATGTTATGTTTGAAAAACAGAGAGTGCTCTGCAATAGAGAAGCGATGTGTGTTGTAGACGTCTTGGTCTGGTGAGAAGAACACGCTTGTGTGTTTTTGAGAGTTGAGTAGAGCGGAAACTCCGAAAATTGCACGATGTGCGGGTACTTAGGCTGCTGGTGGTGAAAGAGGTCGAGTCCGAAATGTGTCTATCTTTATAGATACGGCGAAGGCACCGATAGACCAATGGAGAAATATCAGCCTTCTCATTGGCTGGCGTGGGTAGAGAGGTGGTAGCTGTGCGTTTCGCACAGTGGCGAATCTCTTCCCCGTCCGTGCTCCGTGCTGGGTCTAATGCCTTGAGTCTTCGCGGCAGCGGATGCGCGCGCAACTCGTATTCGATGCGGCGAGAGCAAGGCGAGAAAGAAGAAAGGAAAAAAAGATGATTGTCGCCTACTGGCGTGCGACAGATTCTTGATATATTGAGAGAGAAATTATTAATCAAGTAGTTGTTAATGCATCTCAAATGAGAGAGAATCTAAATTGATAATATAATTTTGCTTTCATATAGCTCATTTTTTAAAGACTCTTTCTAGAATAATTCATCCGAGTTTCGAGAATAATTTACAAGAAATTTTTCCATTTTAAGTATTGTGAATAGTGGACACATGTGGGAGAACGTATAAACTTTTCCAATTTTAGTTTAGATGTGAAGGTAGTGTTGAACAGCCGGTACATTTCTCGTACACATTTGACAGATGAAATGGAGAGGTGAACCATTCGTTATGACATTCAACAATCGTTCTCTTTGGCCTGGCACGAAACAATTCATTTTACTGAAAATGACCGATTGTTGTGAAAGAGAGAAGTGAGTTAAATTGAAAACTTCCTTTAATAACAAAAGCTATAGGTACCACTCTATTTAAAAGTATGATTAATATTATATCATCTGTTTTATATATTCAGGGTAAAACCTTGAAATTTTAAAAAGCTTCCATTTTTCAACAATGGTAGTGCCGAATTCCTTTTGTTCCATTATCATTAAACTTGCCATGGACCTAAAAATGATCATCATTGTCGTTTTGATGCATTGGTTCATTAGTGGAATGTTTGTTTCTGGCTTCAAACTGTTTTTGCCTGTTTAAATTCGTGAAACTTTAGGGATCGCTCGTTAGACCAGCTGAATAATTAGTTTATCCCGGAAATTATTTGTGCCTCTCGTTAGAAACTCCGTCCTTTCGTGAAGTTTGCGGTTTCTAACTGCAATTTAACGGTCACTGTCCCGTCAATAAATTCACAGGAGCGAAATGGAATTCGTGGAAGAATATTTACACTCCAGTGAAAATATCATGTCCAATTTCAGAGAAAATTCACGCATATTAACTAAAGTAAATCTCCAGTAATTTATACGGGACATCAAATATATGACACATGTCTCTGGTCGAATTTTCAATGAGGATTTACTTAATAACATACCTACATAATTTGAATATATTTTATCTGCTATTTTTTTATACTTGCATCACAACTCTAAACTTTTACATTAGAGAAATTTACGAATTTAGCCTGAATCTCCATTGTTTGAAAGTCCCTTTTTTTAGCTTAGCTCTTTATAGTTAATATACGTACTAACTTTACGTGTACCTATACTTTTTTTTATGTTTCGTGCAGGAATTAAAGAATTTTTCCCTTTTAACCTGAAGTAGAACAAAAAAATAATGTTAATCTTATCTTAAAAAAGTGGTGTCACGAAACGTCTCGAAAATCTCGAATACATTGTTGTTGCAAACCTAATTGGCTTATCTAAATAACTTAAAGTTGAGAGAAGAAAAACAAACTAATGGGGCAAACAAATTTCAGGAAAACCTTCGAAATACCTTAAAATTCCTTAAGATATCTTAAAACTCCCAAGAACATCTTAAAAATTAAAAAATTTTTTAAAAATTAAAAAAAAATAAAAATTAAAAAAAAAATAAAAATTCACAAATAAACGATTAAAATCATAAATGTCTTGAAATCCAAGTTAAAATTCGTAAAAAAGCTCTATAAATTCCTAAAAAACTTTTGGAATTTCTTAACATTTAAAATTTCTTAAAATCTTTAAAAATCTTATCAAATTCCATGAAATCCTAAAAAATTCTACAAAATCTTTTAATAAATAGAACAATCTCTTAAAATCCCTTCAAATTTTACTACAACCTTCGAAATCCTTTTAAATTCTACAAATTCTATTAAAATTATATATGTATATAAATTCTTTTGAAATCCTTCTATAAAATTACCTTAAAATTCCCGAAACTTCTTAAAATTCTTAAAATGCTACGATAACATTTAAAGTCTCTTTACGTCCTTTAAAATCCATTAAAATTATTAGAAATCTCATAAAATTTGAAATCTTTTAAAACACCCAGAAACCTTTTCAAATCACTTAAATTTTCACGAAAACCTTCAAAATTGCTTAAAATTCGTTGGAATCTCTTAAAGTTCTTAGAAACCTCTTAATATTTCTCAAAATTTCAAAATATTTAAAATCCCTTAAAGTTCCTTAGCTTTAAAAATTCTCTTGAAATTTCATGAATTCCGTTAAAATTACGCGAAATATCCTGAAATACCTTAAAATTCTACGAAATCTTTTTAAAATCCTAAAAATCTTTAGAAAACTTCGTAAAAATCACTTAAAAATGGTCAAAATCCATTAAAATTTCTGGAAATCTCTTGAAATACCTCTCTAAAAAAGGTGATGTAACGAAATGTCTCTAAAATCTCAGATACTTTGTTTTTTCAAACCTACTCTCTTTTGAATCAGCAAAATTTCATTGATTTTTTAATGACTTGAAGTTGTAAGAAATTAAATAAATAATCGTGCGCTTAGCGCGCATATAAATATGTGTTGTTAATGTTAATATTTAATATTTCATCTGTTAGAAAAATATCAAATAGAACACAAAACGAGCTTCTGCGAGATGTGTTTCAACAAAAAAGGTGTGGATCGAGAGGGCGAGTAAAATATATTAATGAATATGCATGGATCTGACGTACTTGGCACGTATTTCAACTAATAAAGCTCGTAATATGCAAATTTAGTTAGTCAGCGGTTGAACATATAGTAAAAATAATCGATTAATAAGATATTATATGCCACTGTTACAATGGAAAATTTGTAAATGATACATGAATAATAATAAATACAATGAGGTAGTTCAAACTCCCTTCCAACTTTCATCATTATTATTCATAATTAAATTTTTTTTAGGAGTACCTTCTATTATTTTCCTGTTAAAATTTTTATTTTGCTAACGCATTTCGTTCTTAGCATTTGAATAAACATCGAACGTGTCACATTTTAGTGCTTCACAGTGATTTCTTATTCTAATCGTGATTCTAGCGTGAATTATTATAATACATACATATTAGCCTCTAACGTTAACTACGACGCTCCAAATTACGTAATGCAATTATGCACGATTTCTAAACATTTTAGCGTTTTAAGTGACCAATAATAAAAGCAGCAATAACAAGAGCATTTCAATTAAATTACATTAACTTGTTTTTTTTCTTGAGCAAGTCAATAAAACTTACGTTTAATCGCGAGTAGAAATCCAGTTGAAGAACCAGTGAGCGAGAATTTTTCGAAGAGAGATATCAGTTGCAATGGAAATCTCAAGTGGTAGGAATTTAGCACTATTTTTTTTGAAAATCTTGATAACAATGCCAAAGATTATTGTTTATTGATATAATACACTATTTAATGTGAAAGTAAGTTATTTCTTTAATTTTTTATATAAATATTCCTAAAATTCTGCAGGATATATTTTAAATATATTTTATTAAAAGCGTGCATACATATGTGTAAAGATTTAAAAATAATATTTTTTTCGTAGCAACAACACATTTTTTCTAGTTTGAGAAAATATATGCTAACTACAAACAAATTAAAATTAATTTTTTAGTTTGCTTTTACATCAATCTACACTAGCTACACACTCACAGCTCTCTCTTTTTATTTTATCAAAAATGTAGTAAAAAAAATTAGTTTAATTGAATTTATTAATTACGATTTCATTAATTAAACAATAGTCAAATTAAATAAAACTCAAGTGTAAAATGAAGAAAACAGACGCTGCAGACGTTCACGAAGATGCAAATTGGACTGATTAAGTCAGGTAATTTTCCACTTTTTCTCTTTTCTGCATTTATTATAACCGCGGTACTCATTTTCTTTTTCTCATCATATTTTTCTGTTTAATTTTCAGTCTGGGTGCTCAAGGAATTATCTTTCAATTCCTTAAATTCTGCTCGTCCTTACAGATGAAGTAAAGTTATTGAAGTAGTTAGGAAGAAAGGAAATGACAAAAAGATTATTTCATTGAAACTCTAATTAGATTGCATTTAAATAAGAAAGAGCAATTAAAGATTTTTAGTCCACTGAAATTTCGTCAGGAATTAAAGAAGTAAAGTTTCTTAACTGTGTGGAAAAAATAAAATATTTTATTTATTATTTTATATTTTATTTTTAAATATTTTATTATTTTTTTATTTATTTTAATTTCTTGAAAATTCTTTAATTTTTTCATATTCTTTTAAAATCCTTTGACATTTTTTAACTTCATTAAAAATCCCTTACAATATTTACAAATATTTTTAATCTCTTGAAATATCTTTAAATTCTATAAAATCATTTAAAATCTTGTGAAAATTCTTGAAAATCCTTAAATTCTTGGAAGTTCTTTTACAATCCTTTAAAAATTACCAATATAAAATAAAATGTTTATATAAATATTTAAATATAAAAATAAATATTTTATTTAAATATTAGATAATATTTTTAAATGGAAAACAATTTAATTCGTTTTGATTTTAATTAAAGTACTCAACGAATTTTCATTCTTCACAAAATTTCTTTCCATCTTGTTGAGAAGAGAAATATATTTTCTGTTCACTGGAAGAATTCGAATACTCGAATGTATTTTCTCGTATGAAAATTAACGACGCGCAAAGATAATATTTTTTGATATTCTGAAAGAACAGAACATCTTCGACATTGCTACCAAGATTAGGATCACGGAAATTTGAAACAGGATACGTTTACGCCTCACAAATGTCCCATTTTCTAGAAATGACTTGGCTCGGCCATCAGAAAATTTTGTTTCGTAGAAGTTTTTTTATCTCTATAATTTATGAATTATGAAATTTTTCTTTAAGTATTAGTCCAAAAAAGTACTTATATCAGTATAAAAACAAATGAAGACACGATTTGAATTCTAAGAATGAAATTCAGTTAATTATAATAATTAACTGAATTAACTCATGCTTACGTGAATTTACTCTTTGAAATACAAAAAGATAAAAAAGTTCTTTCAAACGAAATTTAGTAAATATACCGACTTTAGAAAACATATACGGTTGCCTCCAAGAGCGTAGAATTTTTTATTATCATGATTTTTTCAAAGCGTATAAATCAAGCTAAAAAACATCAACTTGCCTCCTTGTAGTTGGGGCGCTTCAAGCTCAACGTAGAAGAGGGCGTCCTTCTCATACGAGTCTTCCTCAATAATAGTCAATGCTATCGCCTTTCTGCAAATAAAAAATAAATTATTTTCGTAATTTATTATACTTGTTATAAATTTATAATTTTCTGAAACCACTGAAAACATTTTCCAAGTAGTCCCTCCCTTTTCTCGGAACTAATATCTACCTATATCGATGACCTACAATCTTAAACCTCCATCCACTTTTCAACACGCAGGGGTCTATTATACTTATTACTCATATAGATGAGTCTTGTTTAAGGAAAAAGTTTTGCATCTAAGAAGTCAAGGAAAGACATTCAATTTTTCTCTAAACTTATTGAACTTGGGTCAAGGCTTAAAATTGCAATCAGCAAGCAATTTCCCGCCTTATCTATAACGGATTATTTATGTATAATATAAATAATGTAGTTATAACTCGGATTACAGACAGATCCCGTGTAGAAATTTCCCTATCTTTCCCCATTTAAAGTAGGGTTCTAGCGTGGCCCGGACTAGAAGTTCTAGTCTAGAAAAAACTAATCGGGGCTCTGTCTGGCCCCGACTAGAAAATCCCCGCTAACCTTACTTTTGTAATTATAAGGTTCGTCCGTTAGGTGGCGCTCATAAGTCTATCTGTATCTAGTGGGGCCTCGACTAGAAAATCCCCGCTAACCTTACTTTTGTAATTAAAAGGTTCGGCTGTTAGGCGGCGCTCAACATAACCTTTTTTTGATAAAGTTCATGAGTGTCAGTTCACAAGAATTTGTAACAGACTTCAGAATTTAGTTCACAAGAATTCAGAATTCACTTCAGAATTCAGTTCACAAGAATTTGTCAGTTTGATTTTTTGGAATTTGAGGAAGACCTCGTAGCAAAAGATTTTCGTTTGAAGTTTGTAAGTAAGGTTATTTTAAAAACATATTTAAGTGTACAATACCGTAAAAACTTAAAAAATGAGTAAAAAAATTTTATTTCTTTAGACGTCTTCACTTTCATTTTTCTTCGATGGAAAGAGAAATCTGAGAAAGACCATAAATAATATTTCTACTTCAAATCATCCCAAATGCATACACTGAAAAAAAATGGTTTAGCTGTCCCAGCTAGACGTATAGCTGGATTTCGTAATTCCAAGAAAATATAGCTGTGTTACCTAAATTTCTAGCTGAATTACCTAAA
>CAJFCO010000183.1:906276-917277 GCA_904066015.1 Synergus gifuensis
TGTGCGGATTATTTTTTGAAGAAAAAGGACTTTAAAAAATGGATTTGGAAAATAAAGAAAACTATAATATAATTAAATGAAATTTAATCGTACCTGTCAGAATTCTACTAATTTTTCCTGTTTTTTTTTAACGCCTGCGCTGTAGATATCAAGTGTTGATTGTGAGAGATTCTCTTTACTATTGGGAACAAAATGTGTTTATTATTGGGAACAAATTACTATTCGGAACATTACTATTGGGAACGTCGAGTGTAAATGAATTTAATTTGTAATTCTACAAATTTTCAAATCGAAATCAATAAATCTTGATAAAAATGAAAATTAATTAAATGCATATTCAAGTGAGTAACATAGGATATTTTTTATTTACAGAATATGTATTTAATTAATATTTATTTTTATCAAGATTAATTAATCTCTATTTAGTGGACATTTTTATAAGTTGAAATGCCATTATTTATAACAAAGAATAAAAATAATATTTTTTAGCATTTTAAATTGTGCGCGAATAGCAACTAAACAGATACTGAGCGCAACGCGTGCGCAGTGGTATCAAGTGAGAATTTAGGTAGGCGCTGGTTGATATTGCGAATGGAAAGCGGTTGTTATTGTGAACGGGTTGATATTGCGTAGAGATCCTAAAAGTAGAGTTGAGACAACTTTCCCCCTCCACTGGGATATGGGGTAACCGGAATCGGAAGTTACGACAGAAGTGCCTAAAATTTGCACTGTATTGTTTTGTTCTATAGACATATTTAAAACTTCCCGCGTCACTCGCGATTATCTATATTCGACGCATCTGTATTTGACCAATTATCGCGCGTATTTTAGAACTTCCGATTCCGGTTACCCCACAATATTTAGCACCAATAAAAATCGGAGTAAAGTTGTCTCAACTCTACTTTTAGGATCTCTAATATTGCGAACGTTGATACACTCGACGTTCCCAATAGTAAATAAATCCAAACCAGAGTCGTTCCCAATAGTAAAAAAAATGCCTTTCCTCAAATTTCACATCAATTGCGCATGTGTATTGCATATAAAATACTATTTTTAGTATTTTAAACTGCGCGCGAATAGCAACCAATCAGATGCCGAACGCAGCGCATGAGCAGTGGTATGAAGTGCTTATTGCGAGTTGCGCTCTTTATTATTGAGAACAAAACTCTTTTACTATTGGGAACAAATTACTATTGGGAACGTCGAGTGTATTGGGAACGTCGAGTGTATCGAAATTTCACCGAATCAGGGTTGAACTTCAGACTTTTATTCAAAATAACTCTTATAGGTAATGACTATCTATATTACGCGCACGCATTTACATTCTTCTTCAATATTATATAATTTGTTATATTTTATTTCTCTAATCTCTTAAAATCTATGTTAAACTTCGTGAAAATCTCTTACAATTTTTAGAAACTTCTTGAGATTCTTTTAAATTTAATGATAACAATTCAAATCCCTTTTATATTTTTAAAATCCATTAAAAGTTTTAGAAATATCTTCAAATTCCATGAAAACCTTTGAAATTCTCACAAAATCATTTAAATATCAGAAAAATCTCTCGAAATCACTTAAAATTATTAGAAATCTCATAAAATTCCTTAAAATTTCAGGATAATATTTCAAATTCCTTAAAACTTCATAAAACTCTTACAAAGATTTTAATATCCCTTAAAATTTCACGAAATATTCTAAAATCCCATACAATTCTACAAAATCGTTGTAATATCCTAAAAATCTCTTGAATTTTGTAAAAATCACTTAAAAATCGTTAAAATTGCACATAAAAAACTTCAAAATCATGATTTTGAAGTTTTTTTTATTGTTTATTGAAGTTTTTGACTTGAAGTTGAAAGAAGAAAAACAAACAAATGGCGAAAAAAAATTTCAGGAAAACCTCCGAGATACCTTAAAATTAGTTAAGATTTCTTAAAACTCCCAAAACCTCTTGAAATCCCTTAAAAATTCACAAAAACGATTAAAATCATAAATGTCTTGAAATCCAAGTTAAAACTCATAAAAAGCTCTACATATTCCTAAAAACCTCTTGGAATTTCTTAACATTTAAAATCTCTTAAAATTTTTAGAAATCTTATCGAATTCCATGAAGTCCTTAAAAATTCTACAATTCTTTAAACCCCATAAAATATTTTAAAACTAACAGAACTCTTTTTGCTTGAAATTCTTTAAAATATACGATAACATTTAAAGTCCCTAGACGTTCTTTAAAATCTATTAAAATTATTAGAAATCTCATGAAATTACATGAAATCCTTAAAATTCTATAAAATCGTCTAAGAATCACAAAATCCCTTTAAAATTATTAGAAATCTCATAAAATTTCAAAAAATTCTTTCAAATTCCATAAAATATTTTGAAAATTATTAAAATCTCTTGACTTCTTTTAAAATTCATAAAAATTATATTACAATATTTAAAATTTCTTAAGGTCATGTAAGACTTACCCGATCCCTACCTTACCGACATTTTTTTCTCTGCAACCTTACTTGTACATTGATTGAAATATCAAATTGAAAATTTCTAAAATTAAAGAAAATATGCAAAGGTATGTTTATCTGGTCTTAAATTTTTGTAAAAATAAAAAAATTTTTCGAACAAATTTTTTTTTTATAAACGTCAATATTTAGGATCAGATAAATGTTTTAGCTTCAATTTTAAAAATTTTCAATTTGATATCTCAATAATTGTAGAAGTATCGTTGCAGAGAAAAAAATGTCGGTAAGGTGGGGATCTGGTAAGACTTACACGGCCTTGAAGTCCCTTAAAATTCTCTGAAACCCTTTGAAATCTCTTAAAATTCCTCGAAACTTAAAAATCCTCAAAAACCACTAAAATCATAAATCTCTTGAAATCTAAGTTAAAATTCGCAAAAATCTCTAAAAATTCATTAAAAAAAAACTCTTGGAATTTCTTAACATTTAGAATCTCTTAAAATCAATAGAAATCTTATCAAATTTCATGAAATCCTTAAAAATTCTACAAAATCTTTTAATTATTAGAACAATCTCATAAAATACCTTAAAATTTTTCTACAACTTTCGAAATCCTTTTGAATTCTACAAATTCTTTTAAAAATTATATACGTATGGACATTTGTTTGAAATCCCTCAATAAAAGTAACTAACAAATTTAAAATCCTTTAAACCTCATAAAATACTTTAAAACTCATAAAAATCTCTTGAAATCTTTTTAAATTCGCGAAAACCTCTTAATATTCCCATCAGAAACATCTTGAAATTCTTTAAATTCATATATGCATAGAAATTCTTTTGAAATCCCTTAATAAAATTACCGTAAAATTTCCAGAAACTTCTTAAAGTTCTTAAAATCCTTTAAAATTCATTTCACGAAAACCTTCGCGAAATCGCTTAAAATTCGTTGGAATCTCTTAAAGTTTTTTAGTTAAAGTAGTCTTCTTTTTGTTACATCTTAAAACTAGTTTATTCTTGGGCTTGAATTAAGACTTTTTTTTTCTGTGTTCTTATTCAATAAAATTTCTTAGCTTTAAAAATTCTCTAAAAATTTCATGAATTTCGTTAAAATTCCGTGAAATATCCCGAAATACCTTAAAATTCTACGAAATCTTTTTAAAATCCAAAAAATCCTTAGAACTTCGTGAAAATCACTTAAAAATGGTCAAAATCCATTAAAATTCCTAGAAACCACTTGAAATACCTCTCTAAAAAAAGTGATGTAACGAAATGTCCCTAAAATCTCAGATACATTGTTGTTTCAAACCTACTCTTTAAATTTGAATCAGCAAATTGTCATTGATTTTTTAATGACTTAAAGTTATAATAAATTAAATAAATAATCATGCGCGTAGCGCGCGTGTTGGTCTGCTAGTTATATATAAAATTGTTTTATACACCAGACAGGTTATAATATCTCCTTTAATCCTGAAATCCTCCCCTGTTATGTTTTATAAAGCCCCAAGCGCTAGACTGTCGGATTTATCCCCAAAACCTCATAACGCATTCCAGTTAATAGTGTCTCTCGTAGTATTAGAGGAACTTTACTATTAGGGTCAACTATAAATTCTTGATCATTGTTAGAGGGCACTTTGCGAATTTAGAAATTTAATCCTCACATTGAATCCTGCTGAATTAATTTTCATCAAAATATCCTTGCAACACCACTGGAAAAGGTTCACTGAGAAAAAAAATAATGTCCCAGCAACAAAATAATTTTGTTGAGCAGTTTTTGTTGACAAAACCAAATTTTCGTTGTCAACACAAAATTATTTTGTTGGGCCAACAAAATATTTTGTTGAAACAACCAAATTTTTTTGGTTGGTTCTAACAAGTCTTTTTGTTATCCTAACAAAACTGTTTGGTTCGCCTAACCAAACCAATTAGATACACGATCACGCATGCGTGCCTGCCAGCCCTGCCTTATGTGATACTTTACTGAGATTTTTGTAAAATATTCTATGTGCTAGGTTAGCCGTGTGGTTTAAGTTGCGTTCGATACATTAGAGGTTAGAGATAAGTGTTTATAGGTAGTTCGAATCCCGGTCGCCACAAAATTTCTTTCTGATTTTTCGTACCGTAAAAAGCTTCCGATAATATAAATATCTATAATTTAAGTAAAAATAATATAAAAATAATAAAAAAAAGGGCTAAAACAGTTCATAAATTGAACAATACCTAGTGTCAACTACAATTTTGTTAGACCAACAAAACAGTTTTGTTGTGCCTACCAAACTTTTTGGTTGGTTCAACCAAACGCTCCAACAAAATAATTTGGTTGGCTCAACTAAACGATTTTGTTGCTTCTAAAGCAACTAAAAAATTTGGTTGGGACAACCAAATTTTTGTTGTGTCAACCACACATTTTTCTCAGTGTTTGCTTAATTAAATTAATAAGTTTAATAAGTTTAATTAAATTAATAAGTTTAAGTTTTTAATTTAATAAGTTTTTTAAGTTTAACTTTAATAAGTTAACTTCTTATAATATTTTTATCTCATGTATTTTGCAATTTTATTGAAATCTCGTTCATAATTAACCAAAATTTTAAACTTTACCACTCTATTAGTAAATTGCACGTAGAGTGTCTTAGTTTACACGAGGGAATAATTAATATTCCATTTCTATACACAGGGAGGACCATGCCAACTTCCTAATAAATTAATCGAGCTTGCTCGGCAAAATGACGTTAATGAGAACACGTCATCAGCGTATATCGTATGAGAAGCCGTCATGCGAACACAAATCCATTAATCCACATACCACTACGCATTAATTATAGCTTTTTTCTAAATATCAATTATAAACCTCCTAATTATCCATTTATTCATTATATCCCTTGTAAATATAAAAATTTTATATTCATGAAGCAAAGCTAATTTCTTTTTTGTGAAATGCATCACATGAGTGACTCTGATGTTATAAATAGCATTAGAATATCCATTTAAGGCTCTCTCAATAGAATAAATCGATCGACCCTCGTTTCGAAATCGTTAAAACGAGCTTATTATAGCCAAAGAGGACTGACCCCAGTTGAGAACCCACATAAGTGCAATTGACTCTCTGCATAAGATTCTAAACTTTTGTTTTATAATAAAAGCCTTGGGAACAACAAAACGAATATATTCCCTGGAGAAAATAAAAAAAACTTGTCACTTATGTGTCTCGCGACCGACGTGAAAAAAGTTTTTAGCAGTTTTGTAAAACTTTTCTCGTCTCATCCATAACTTCTTCTTAATAAAAAAAAGTCTAAACTTTGTTACACGTGTAGAATATTTTAAACTTATCGTTGCCTCCTTAACTGGAATATTAAAGAATGTCCGAAAACGAGCTTCTTGTAAATTTCCACTTTCTAAAGTAATTTGTCTCATTTTTTGTAAATGCCCCTTTTGAAGAGGAAACGTTTTTACGAGGTTGCATAATTTTTCACTTTTTCTTCCTCTTGGATAATTATCTTCTGCAATAAATCAGTATTTAGTGGAAGAGATAAAAAATTTGAAAAAGGGATGTAATGAATGGAAGTTAGTTTTATCTTTTTAGGTTGCAGAAAATGCATTAAGTATAAATGTAATAAAGTAACAGTATAAATTTAATCCTATCTTAAAAAAGTGATGTTACCAATATATCGAACATATTGTTGTCGAAAACCTGATTGGTTTAGAAACTGCGCGAATTGTGTGAATGTATCGAATTTGAAAACAATCTTCAGACTATTTTCCTTTTCAAAAAGATTATAAAGACAGAAAATATTAATTTTACAGAATTTATTGAAATTTTAGAAATATTAAAGGATTTCACGGTATTTTAAGGAATTTTGTGAAATTTATTCTGTAAATTAAACATACACTGGGATAATACCGTTTAGAAAAATAAAAGACAATTTAACAAAAAATAACTATTCTCTTTAATTCATTGATCAGGAAATGAATTAACGTTTTCACAAATTATATGGTTACAAATAAATATTCCAAATTAGACTGAATACAAACGTTGAATTAAATCAGTTATATTTATTCGACTTAAGAAACTGTAAACGTTATTTAGATTTTGAATACTCAATTTCTTCTAAGAAGGTATACAATTGTTTTAATTTTACTTGAAAAGTAGATTACGGGAGAGAAAACGTATTTGTCGATTCTTATTTTACCTAAATTCCTAAACATTTAAAGATACTTAATTCTATCCGGAACATTCTGATTTACAGAAATTTTAAGGGATTTTACCAGTTATTGGGGTTTTATAGAATCTAAAGAAATTTAAAGAATCTGAAAATCTAATAAAAAGTTTTCATTGGATTTTTAGGTAATTCGAACTATTTAACGAGATTTCATGGGATTTTAAATAATTTTAAAGGATTTAACGATATTTTGTATAATTTTAAGTGATTTTAGAAATTTCAAAGCTAGTTGTTTCAAGGATTTTCATAATGTTTCATTGGATTTTTAGATATTTTTAGATATTTAGATATTTTACGAAATTTTATTCAATTTTTAGATATTCTACGGGTTTTAATGGGATTTAATGGGACTTTGAATAATTTTAAGGAATTTAAAAGGATTTTACAAAATTGAGATTTCCAAAATTAGACCAGGAATTACAAATTTTTATATTTCAAAAATTAAAATCTCTGAATTATTCTGCATACTTTTAAAAGCCCTTAATTTTTCCAATTCCAAATATTTTTGGAAAAATTATGAGATTTTAAAGGATTATAAAGTAATTTTATGGAATTTGACTATATATTTTGTGGAATTTTAAGTAATTTGAGAAACTTTTAGACATTTACGAAATTGCATGGAATTTTAAGTAATTTTCAGAGATTTTACAATAATGTTCCATAGGATATTTTTACTTTAACGACTTAAGGAATTTCATGGAATTTACGAGATTTCATTGGATTTTCAGGAATTTCAAGGGATTTCAAGTAATTTTATGGGATTTGATGATATTTTGGGAGATTCTAAGTAATTTTAAGCAACTTTAAGATATTTTATGAGATATTAAGTAATCTGAAGAACATTTACTTCCAGAAATTTTAAAGGATTTGATGAGATTATGAGATTTTGAGTAATTTTAAGTAATTTTAAGAAATTTCACCAGATTTTGAAGGATTTCATAGGATTTTAAATAACCTTAAGGGATTTGTCCATATTTTATGGAATTTTGAGAAATTCTAAGGGATTTTACTATGTTTTATTGGATATTAAGTAATTTTAAAGACTTTGAATGGATCCAATAGATTTTACAAAATTTCAATGGATTTTCGGAAATTTTAACAGATTTAATGAGACTTTATGCGATTTTGAGTAATTTTAAGTAATTTTAAGAAATATCAAGTGAATTTACGAAATTTAAGGGCATGTGGTACTTTGAAAATTTTTCGATTTTATTGATTTTCGATTAAACCAATTATTCTCCCACAAAATGAATATTTTGCCGAGAAATTTATAGAATGATAGAGAAAATTGAAACGGAGGTTTATTGACTCCGTTTATTTCAAATCATGAAAAAAAAAGTTTAGAGAAATTTAATTTAGAGGAATTTTATGAAATAAATATTCAAATATTAAAATATTTAAAAATAAATATTTTTATGAAATAAAATTTTCTTTATTTTTTTATATAATTAATTTTTAATTTAATTTATAGGAATTTTATGAAATTTTAAAGGATTTCACAAAATTTCGTGGAATTTTAAGCAACTTTAAAATATATTATGAGATATTAAGTGATTTTAAGAATATTTATTTCCAGAGATTTTAAAGGATTTGGTGAGATTATATTGGATTTTCAAGAATTATAAAGAATTTGACGAAATTTCATGGAATTTTGATTAATTTTAAGAGATATAATGAGACTTTATGGGATTTTAAGTAATTTTAATTAATTTTAATTAAGGAATTTGACCAGATTTTGAAGGATGTTAAAGGGATTTTAAGATATTGTATGGCAATTTTACGAGATTTCATGGGATTGTCATGATTTTTAAGGGATTTCATGAAATTTCATAGGATTTTAAATAACCTTAAGGGATTTATCCATATTTTATGGAATTTTGAGAAATTATAAGGAATTCTACGATATTTTATGGGATATTTTATGGATTAAAAATTCTCAATTCTTTTCTCTACTAGCAAAAAATGTGCAAAAACGAGAAACTAATCGCGTGCAATAAGTGCGCGGATCATAATTACTAGTAATTCAAAAAAAAAAAATATTTGGAATGCACTTAAATTAAATTGAATCACTTTGTAAAATACTAATCCCAAATAAGATCCATGAACTGAATTATTATTCTACTCTCGAATATCGAATTTAAGGCTACGTGAGGAATTTAATACCCTAAATTTTAAAATTCTTTTACCTCGGCTACCTTCTCCTGATACTAATAAAAGTTAACTTGAACTTTCCGAATGATTAAATAGGCTATAAAGAGCAATCATTGTATCATGAAAAATGAGAAATCTGAAATAATAAATGAGGAACGACTGTTTTATTAATAACGACACCGACAATGATGACCTGCGAATAAAAAGAAAGTCGTTGAGTTGTTTACGAGGGTTTATATAGAGGAGGGTTAAATGGATGTAGAGGGTATTATGGGTTATAGTCTTGAGGGTTGGAAGAGTTTTTCATGTTTTTAGATCTTTTTAGACTCTTTCTCCTTATATTAACCATGCCATACACGCACAAAAGCACATGGAAACTCCTTGCGATACTCGAGCTGGAATCACGCCTTGTATTACTTTATCGTGTTCACGTGAGAGATTTTCGATAAAGTCCAGTGCCAGAGAGGGTGATAGATAGGATCGCTAACTAACCATACTGTAACTATACTGATCGCAGTGTTCGCTGTTCAGCTTTAATTTCACATCCGCTCTACCGTTCTACTAAATTATGCTCCGGTCATGTTATTTACGATCACCATCATACATCGTTCAAAAATGCGTATTTTAGCTTCAATTTGAATGGAATTTATTGCTTAAATATATTTAAAGGTAAAACGGATGTCCTAACTGTAGATTTTTCTCATGATTCTATGTTACACGCAGAAAAAAGTTTGTTTAAATTAAACAAAATTTTTCTCAAACAAATTATCATTTGTTTGTTTGATCAAAATAAATTCTATATATTTATGTTTTTATTTATTTCAATTGAATATAATTTTATTGAATTTAAATAGATTTTTTGTTTAAATTAAGTAAATTTCTTGTTTCTATTAAACGATTTTAAGAATTGACAAAAAATAAGGGAATAATTTTATGCAGAAAGAAAAACAAATCAATGTATACTATATAGTTCCATTTATCTATAGATAAATGGAACTATAGTATATACACATTGATTTCTTTTTTTTTCTGCATTGAAGTATATATAGTATACATTGATAACGAATGAAATTAGTATAATTTTCTGAAGACGAGAATTATTAAACATTATTTTTAAAAACTGTAATCAGAAAATTTAGTTGAATATATCAATTTTCATTAAAAAATGAAAAATTAAGGTTCAACGAAAAATAATCGTGTAGGTCAAAAATATATTATTAATTAATTTTTCAATATATATATATATTATATAAAAAAAAATTAAGTGTAGAAAATTTTAAAAATTCCCTATTCCAATACTTTTATGACCCTTAGTGGCACAAAAGCATATTGTATGTTTTGTTTAAATTAAACAAATGCTTTGTTTAAAACAAAAAAAAATATCTCACAAATGATTTCTTTCAAATTAAACATTAAACAAAACCTTTATTTAAACCAAACATATATACTAAACAAATTATATATTTCAATCAACAAGCTGAATACTCTTCATTTTTATTAAAATGAAATAAATGTTTTGTTAATTGAGGTAAAAAATTTATTTCGTTCATTTATATAACTTCAAACAAATTTTTTTGTTTAATTTAAACAAACATCTTTTTTAGTATACTATGCTTTAAGAGACAACATGCATTTCTGCACAAAGTCTTACTGCAACTACTGTAATTGCAACATAAGAGAACTTTTAATGAAGCCTTCTCGTATTGACTACAAATCAATTTTAACTTAGTTTAGCTTGTTAATTCTGTTTGAACAAATTGAACGCGGAACATTTAGATCTAAGTACCAGTTGCCAAGTCAGGAACTGTTTGGACGAATTTAATGTTTCACGTACATTTGAGTCTGCAAGTGTGCGTTCATTTCAATCCTACGGAAGGAAACTGAAGGTATTACTCAAGGAGGGTTCTGCGAGGGTGAAGGTGAAGGGAACTCTCAACTCGAAAGTGCAAATCGAAATGACTATCGTTGTAAGTGTTACCTCAGACTTTAATACCTTGAGTGCTCTCTTTCAGAAGTTCAAAAGTCTCAGTTTTTATTGAAGCTAAATTCATTCAGAAAATCTGAAAAGTTCGATTAATTTACAAATTAAATGAGATAATTAAACATAGCATAAAACTAGCTGTGAAGTTGTATCAACTTTTGTGCTCATTCAATGAGCACTTTGCTTCCTGTAAGCAAAT
>CAJFCO010000183.1:931896-946954 GCA_904066015.1 Synergus gifuensis
AAATGAATATTAGAATAATACATTCTACAATGAAAAGTTTCTCCGTGCGTAAATTCTTTAAAATCTATTAAAATTCCATGGAATTCATTACAATTTCATGAAATCTTTAAAAATTAAAAATAGGTTTTGAGATTTTGTAAAATTCTATGAGGAATATTAAAATTTCTTGAAATCGTTTTAAAAATGTCAAAATTTCTTTAAATTCTTACAAGCTTCTTAAAATGGTTTACAATTTTACGAAGAACTTTAATCATAAAATTTTTTGAATCTTCTTAAAATTCCTTACAATTCCATAAGATCTTTTAAAAATCATAAAAATCTCGTGAGGATTATCTTAAAGTTCAATTAGGAACATTCAAGTCTCTTAAAATCACTTTAAAATATCAAAATTTTTTTAAATTCTTACAAGCTTTTTAAAAATCCTTTCAAATTCCACTAAATGTTTTAAATATTATACAAATCTCTAGTAATCCCTTTAAATTTCAAGAAACCTTTTAAAATCCTTTAAAATGATTGAAAACCTCTTGAAATCATTAGAAACCCAGAGAATCTCAAAGAGTGCCTAGAAATTCTTTATAATCCTTCGAAATCCTTGGAAAATTTCTAAAATCTATTAAATAAATTATAAAAGCTATATATATGTAATATTACAACAAAAATAACATAGTTAGCATAAATGTCAATTTCTATTTTCCCTGACAACTACTCGTATTTCCCTGATATTTCCCTGACTTTTGACATGTGGCCACCCTGAAAAATCTTCATATTCGATACCTCTATGTTTTTTAAACAATAAAAGGTTGAAATTTTTTAGAAAACATTAATAAAGCAAAAAAAGGACCGAAGTAAGATTATTTTTAAATGTTTTTAATCTAAAATTTTTTCCAGTTTTTAATAGTTTTACTTCGTGCTTTATAAAATACAACAATTTAATACAGTTATATAATATATTCTCATAGTCCTGGAAAAATAAAGAAAAACTTGATTTTATTAAATTTTTTGGTAAAAAAAATAACAGCAATCGACCTAACTTTATAGACTCATTTTATCTGTTGCGTGCATGTTTGACAAAAGTTAACTTTGCGTGATTTGCAAGTACTTAAAAGTGTAATAAAAAAAGAATTCCAACTGGACGTTTACAATTTAATTATTTATATAGCATAAATGTTCCATTCAGAATAATAGGAGTAAAAAATATGTTAAGGGTGCTTTTTTACATTAAATTTTTATATTTTTTCAAACATTCGTATTCTAAATATAGATACCATTTTGAATAATACCATTTTGAAACGTAAACCCTAATAACGGTACTTTAATCGAAAATAAATTATAAAAAGAATTCTAATTAACAGTAACGTAAGTACTAAAAGTAATTAAGGGTTGATGAATTCTCAGAAATGAAATGAAATGCATAAAAAATTAGATGAAGGGGGATTAAAATACATTGTCATGTAACCGAAACTAATCAAAATTTAGGAGTCAGAAGTAAATACGAACCCAGAAATTATACAATATTACATTATTGATTTAAATTGTATTCCCCATCTTATTAAATTAATAATTTTTCAATTCTTCATTAAATAATGTTCCTTATTGTGCAAAGTTTGCTATATCTACTTTACACAAGTTTCACACTTTATCTTGCCTGGAAATGTCTCCTTGCAATCCACTTTAAGTGAGATAAGACTTTGAGTAAACGTTGCAAAATCTCTGAAGTGTAGCTGAGAGTAGGGAGGGGAAGAAGAAGAAAGTGCAAGATAAAGAACATCTAAAAGCTTGATATCTGGGGGCAGTAAATTATGATAGGTGTCCAGAACTACGAGATAGGTGTTTAGTTTATATATATATATATATATATATATATATATATATATATATATATACACGTAAAGAGCAGAGAATTTCGATGTATGAGGCGATATGAGGGTGAGGGTGCAGTAGGCCCGTAACACGTTGCACCCTTGGGGCTTCCCGCCCCCTATTGCCCCACTTACAGCTCATATGTTTCCTTATATCCGACTCTTCTGCTTTCTGTAGTTACTTCGGAAATTTACGTTTACAGTTGAAAAATTTTAAATTGTTAAGAAATCTTAAATTATAAATAGATTTAGTAAATATTGATTCCTGATATTCTGTTATTCCAGTAAATATTTTTTATCGTGAAATTACTTTTTAATCTGGTTTATAACTCGAGATTAATTAAAGTTTTAAATACTTATCCACTGTGCCTGATTTTACGCTGGAGCAAGAGAAGATTTATTTAAGAATTTTCCTCAAAATGGGAAATTGCTTGAGGAAATAAGCTTTAGATCATTAAAACTTTTTCTTATTCAGTAGAAATTTTTAAGCATTTATTACACTTATTAAAGTTTAATTATTCAGGTTTTAGGGTTGAATGAAGTTACTTGAATCTTGGAGTAGATAATTTAAGTAAATTACATATATATAATTTTCTTAAATTATCTACTTTCAGAATCTTTAATACTAAGAAAATAATAATAATGTATCTTTCAAATCCCATCTATAAAATACGAACTTTGCAGAGTTGACAATTTGAAAAAGAAAAATTGTATATCATTCTCGTTTAGAAGACAAAATCAGGAGGAAAGCTAAATTAAGTTTCGGACATTGATTTCAACTTTCTTTTACTTTCTTCTTCTCTCTCTTTGTGTGAGCGTACTCTAAGTTAACAAGAAGCGAGAGAAAAGTTTGGTATGAAAGAAGCTGAGAAAAATTCTCTGTTCCAGAATTTATGAAACTGTCATAGATACACACTGGTGTCCAATAAAAACGTACAAAACGGAAAGACACTTTTCTACACCGAGGCCGAAGCGTGGGAAATTTTTATAGAATACAGTCGTAAAACAAGAATGGTTGAGAGAAGCGAATAACAACTAGAACGTGAGATTATAATTACGTATATTTAGAACTTAGTTTCAGTCACAAATTTCAGTTTCATCATTCGTCTAAAAATATCCCTTTTGGTTCGCTGTTTTCTCGTATCACGAGAAGCGCATCTAGGAATTTTCAATGTAGTTGTACATTTATACATGTACATCTACAAGTAATTTTGCTGAAACTCGAAGATAACAATCCGTTCGCAAATTAAAAGGAATCATAAAAAAATCTGGATTTAAAAAAATAATTACCTCGCAGCCGTAGTTAAGTACGAGGTTAAATATATAAAGTCTTTACTATCGGCAAGACTACAACCAATCCTTTTTTCTTTTCTATTGCGAACACAGTTTACAAAGGTTCGTAAGTCTAACAACATCGTAAAGGCGAAATACCATGTAGCTTGGCAATCCGTGACCTAATTTTCCTATAACATCCTATCACCATTTGGCCTGAGTATAAACAGGAAAATTACGGTATTTCAAATGTGCCTTCTTCTAAATTACAATGTTACCTACATTTTCATACTATTTTTTCTTTCAATAGTAAAACGCAGCCCAATAGATAACAATGAAAATTATTAAGTAAATAAAATTAATAACCACCCTGCTTAAAATAGCGGATAAAAACCGGATAAGAATCGGATATCATCAGTGAAATCTACCCTCTCCTATCTGAAATGTATCCGTCTTTTGTGACCGCTTTATAGTCGATCTTATCCGAAACCTATCCTCAATTTGGAGCAATAGACTTGTTTCTTATCCGATTCTATCCGAAGTTTATCTGATAGTGTATTATTACGTACCCAATTTCTATCCAAACTCTATCCTATGATAGTAATCGAATAGCAGTGAATTCTACCCTCTCCTATACGAAATGTATCCGTCTTTTGTGTCCGCTTACTAGCCGATTTTATCCGAAACCTATCCTCAATTGATAAAAATACTCATTAATAAAAAATTTAATTTCACTTTAAATCGTACCGCACAATATCAAGCGTTGTTAGCGTCTCATATTCGTGGATATCCATAGGCGACTCCAGGAACTGGCGAGGTGGTAGATCAAACAAATCCCGAGCTGAAATAAACGAAAGGAGAAAGAAAAGAATAACCGGATTAAACTATTTGAGAAAAGAAAACACTCAACTTTATTTCCAGCGAACAAATTTAAGCGAATGCGAAGTCTTTTTTGAAAAAGGACGCGCGACGGAAATTTGCGGATCTGACGAAACCTACTCGCACTTCACTCGTTGACAGGGTTCGGGAGTGACGCGTCACTCCGAGTTTTCTACGTATATTACTATGGTTTTCTACATTTGTAAATTACGTATTATACGTAGAATACCCCCCACTCCATATGAATTTGGTGTTTTCGATGTAATATACGTACGTAAATTACGTAAAAAACTCATGTAATTTACATAAGGTATATTACGTACCGAACCCTGCTCGTTGAGCGACTAACTGGACGCGAGCAAGCGACTCGCAGCCACGCCGCCGCGACAAAAGGCGCTACCTGATTGGTCGACGGATTTCGCATTGCGGCAAACCTAATCGGTACCACCAGTAAAATCCGGTAATACCAGTTTACACCAGCGTAAACCGGCAAAATACTGATCAATGGTTTTAACATTTCAGGGAGAGACTCGACGGTTTTAAAAAGTGGCGCATAATAAGCGGATAGGATTATTATGTGGACTTTACTATAAATTGATTCTGGTTATTTATTTTCGTATTGAAAGCGGTTGAATGGGAGAAGGTTTTGAATTCAAAATTAAATATCGGATAAACCTCTATAAAATGTGTGTAAAAAACCTATCCAATATTTATCCGAAGCTTAACCAATTGTATGCGATATTTTAAGCAGGGGCATTTACGTCCTAAAAGAAATTCTTCAACAGGATTCAATTCTGGATTTCTCTCTCCATTTTTTCTGTATTGGATAATTTTTTTCTGATTAACCCTGCTTTTATTTGAATCTCGAAATGGTATCTAGCTTATGCTTGTTTCAATTGAAACTCGGATTTTTATGGATGTTATCGACTTCCGATAGTGTACAGATTGCGTCTGCACAACTTCTGAATAAATTTCGTTGGAATGGGTGAATTTTTTCAATAAAACTTTATTGTCCACAGTTCAAAAGGAAACTCAGAAATGATTTCTATAGATGTGTTCCTAATTAAATAAAAAAATTATTAATTTTTCACAAACGGTATTTTATAAATTGAAATAAAATGTAATCACAACTTAAATTCCAAAAATAAGGTTTTAAAAATCTTATCTTCACTAATTTTCTCACGATCAGATTTATTGCGGTTTCCAGAAAAGTTTCATGCTTCCCAATCCCCAGATGGGGTGAGCCGAAATTAGAGTGCGATTTCAGAGGGCGGATTTATTTAGCAGAGCGATTGATCCAAGGTGACAAGGAAGCACGTCAAGGTTATATAGAGACTAATATTCCTAATTCGATAATCCCGCAGCATTACGACAGACCAAGTAAAAAGAATCTAGTCGCGATTTATATCGGTCTTCAACATGATAGAATCACAAATTACCATAAATCGTGCTTTTACCAAACGACTCCAGGCAAGAAAAAGTGCCTACGTAATTCATATTCTGTCGTCAAATTTGTCCATTATTTAATCTTGACAAAAATAAAATATTAGAGACAAGGGTGGCAACAAGATCAACTTTTCAATTTCCCTGACATTTTCCTGACTTTCAGACCAATTTCCCTGACAGAAAGATATTAAAAATGCGCACTTTTCAATAATAATACTATTGAAATTTTTTACAAATTTCGTATAATATCACTTTAAATCTTTTGAAATGTAAAATCACTTAAAATTCGTAAAAACCATTAAAAACAACCTTGGAAGTCACTTAAAATTCATTGAAATTTCTTGAAATTCCCAGAAACAAATTAAAATTCTACGATATCCCTTCAAAGTTAATTTTTCATGAAATCCCTTCAATTTTCACTAATCTTTTTAAAATTCCTCAAAATCATTTGTAATACTTTACATTCCACGAAAAAGTTCAGAATCTTTTAAAATTACTAAAAATCTCTTAAAACTTCCTCTAATCCTTCAAAATTCAATAAAATGTTTTCAGAATCTCTTGAAATATCTTTAAATTCCACGAGGAACTTTAATATCTCTTAAAATGCATCAAAATCTCCGAAAATTATTGGAAACCTATTGAAATTCCTTACCCTAATGAAATCCCTTAAAATTCGATGAAATCTTTTACAATTATTTTACAAAATCTTTTACAATTATTTTACAAAATCTTTTACAAATCATAAAAATCTCGTGAAATTCTTTAAAATCCCCTAAAGATCATTAAAATTTCTAAAAAAAAAACTCTTCAAATAAAAAATCTCACAAAATCTTTTAAAAATTAATAATGACTTGAAATTTTTTTAAATTCTATGTAGACTATTAAAATTCCTTAAAATCATTTTAAAAATGTCAAAATTACTTAAAATTTTTACAAGCTTCTTAAAATCCTTTAGAATTCCACCAGAAACTTTAAAATCCTTTAAAATATGTAAAGATTTCTTAAAACTCTTGAAAACTTCTTGAAATTCCTTAAACTTCTATAAAATTTTTTGTAAATCATACAAATTTTTTGAAATGCTTTAAAATTCCACGAGGAACATTAAAATCTCTTAAAATCACTTTAAAAAATCAAAATTTCTTTAAATTTTTACAAGCTTTTTAAAATCCTTTAAAATTTCTTAAGGAACTTTAAAATTCCTTAAAATTCTTTGAATTCCTTAAACTTCCTTAAAAATATCTTAAAATTTCGTGAAGTTCTTTTAAAATTCAACTAAAACTCTTAAGTATTATACAAATCTCTTGTAATCACTTTAAATTCCTAGAAACCTCTTAAAATCCTTTAAAATTATTGAAAATGTCTTGAAATCATTAGAATCCTAGAGAATATCAGAGAATACCTGGAAATTATTTATAATCCTTCGAAATCCTTGGCCAGTTTCTAAAATGTATTAAATAAACTATTAAAGTTATATATTTAATCCAAAAAAATAACATAGTTAGCATAAATAACAATTTCTATTTTCCCTGACAACTACTCGCATTTCCCTGACATTTCCCTGACAATAAAAGAATGTTAATCTCTTATTATAAATTTTATAGCATTATCTACTGTGATGGGATATCGATATCGAAATATCAAAAATGTCGATATTCAGCGTCCGATATATCAAAGTCAATATCGATGTTTTTTTTATTTATTTAAAAATTATATATTTCTTCCAAAATCAAAAATTTGGTTTATTAAAAATACTATTTTATGTATACATTTTGATACTTTAATAAAAAAATTTGAATAAAAATGTGTTTCTAAATAATATAATCAATTATTTATTTAAAAATAAAAAAATATCAAAAAATCGATAATATCGATATTTTTATTTTATATATCGATAATATCGATGTTTATTTAGTTTCCAATATATCGATATTTAAAATATCGATATATTTTTTTCGATATCCCATCACTAATTGTCTATAGGCTTTAAAATAACGTTATTTTAATTATAATTTTGGACTTACTCGGTTTGGTTGTCCTCGAAGGTGATAAAACCTTCCACGTGTTCGTATTGTTTCCCTGGTTTGGCAGTTCCTTCGATTGTTCGATAAGGGACAATAACACGTCCTCTAGCTCCACTGTATCTCACTACACGTAGAGGATATTGTCCGACGCTTTCCACTAATTCAACATCCCTCTCGGGAAATCCAAATATCCCACTATGATCATCATCAAGTATCATTACTGTTGCCAAACTTGGAGAGACTAGCATAGCTGGCTGGGAGACATTCATCAATCTGAAACAGAAAACAAGAAAACATTGAGTTTTCAGAAAAAAGTTGTTTATTCTTAGAACAAAAGGAATAATCGCAATCACATTCTTCTATTTGAAACTCCAACCCCTATAGGTGGTCTTCGATTTCGATTTCTGATTCATTAAATACGGTACAAATGATGGTCCAGATTACGAAACAAATTAAGGGCCAAATTACTGAATTAATTACAGAATAAGTTACAAAAACGGTTACGGAATCAAGTACTGATACTGATTCAAATACAGAACAAATTACAGAAAAAATTACAGCCTCGGATCCAATAAATTGTGTGAAGCAAGTTCATTAATCGTTAGTACCGATAAAAATTTATGTAAACATTGGTTTCAAGCAAAACTCTTATAGATTTTATTTCCTGCACTTTATGATACTAAATTACTTTTCCACCCCACGGACAAATCTTTCTTCATCTCAGAAAAGTGACATAAATGCAGACATTTATTTACCCTAAAAGTAAATGTTAGGAAAAGCGATAGAGGTAATGGAGAGCTAAATAGGCATAGAAAAGTACACATGAAAATAAAATGTTACGTGGGGCAAATATATAACCCAAGAGAGAGATCAGATTTGTCCCCCTATTTTAGCAAGATTCTGGATTTCAGATCTCCAGGGAAGACATCTTCAAAGCTAATTCCACCCATTAAGGTTTTTATTAGAAACGCTGAGATTTTGCGAAAAGCTTACTCGAAAAGTTACTCACAGAAAGTGTGGATGAAACTTAAGAATTCTATACTAAGTGTAATCACATGAGGATCTTCTGGGAAACTTGAAACATCCTCTTTTAAACATCCTATCATTTCTACCGTCTTATGCTTTGTGATTCAATTTTATCAAATTTTTTTCGAATAAATTAGAACATTTTTTAAATAAATTAAATAATTGGAATTCTTTCAAATAATAACTGAATGTTTCGATTTGAAAATCGTTTAATTTGCACGAACATCACGGCGACGCAAGAAAGTCTTAAGAGTGCTGTAATAATTTCCTGCTCGACCTACTTACACTACTGATCTCAATTCCCAAGAGCTTTCATTATAACTAATCGACACGAAAATTGTTACATAACAGAAAAAAAGCTTCGAGCAGTCACATTTTTCTGTTATCAGTCCTTTATCACTAATTACTTCTGGGAAATTTTTATATGCATCTAGCATGCTTTTTCTCGTCACATGAAATTGTCGGTTTTTATGAAGATTTCTAAAAATAATAATACAAGTAGGAAATTTTGAGTATTAATTTGTTCTTTTACTTGAAAACTTTCTCTGCAAATAACTCTTTCTGCAAATAAAAAGTTTTCAGTGCAAGCTTCTTTAGAGAATTTAAAAAATGGAGAACAATGAATATAAGCTTATAGATAGAAACGAGCAATTAAGCTCTACTTAATCCAGAAGCAATCGAGTCTGGTATTTTGGAATAAATGAACATGAAGAGGAAGAATGCGGTAAGATTAAGTCGTTTAAGATAAAGAGGAAGATGAATTACTTAATTTACAGATTGTTCATACCACACGTTATTATATTCAAGTTGTACAAATTACTTCACAATTTCCCAAAGAAGATACAAAAGGAAAAAGTATATATTTAAAAATTAATAAAAATACCATTAATAAAATACCATTAAATTAATGTTTTATTTTGTTTCAGCTCGAGGCTTCTAGCAATTTCCTGATTGATTGTTTATTTGGTCTTTTGTTAGTTAACAACTATAAACTGCAGAATCTTTGGATTTTAGTGTGGTTTCTCCTTTCTGTAACTTCTATTCACAGTTTATATACAGGTCAACGATCAGCAACCACTAACAAGTAATTAACCCCTTAGGCCTCAGACCCATTATTAGAAGGCTAATTTAATCACTCCTTTGTTTATAAATTACATTAAAATTTTTTCTTTTTTCCTATCTTCAAAAAGTGGTGTCACGAAATGTCTCGAAAATCTCGCATACATTGTTTTGTTGTAAACCTGATTGGCTTTTGAATGACTTGAAGTTGTATATATATAACAAAAATAATCGCACGCATGTTTGTTTGCCCTCCTCCCTTAAAATTTCACGAAAACCTTCGAAATTCCTAAAAATTCATTAAAAAATCTTAAAATTCGTAGAAACCTTTTGAAGTTTCTTAACATTTAAAATCTTCTAAAATCATTAGAAATTTCATCAAATTCCATGAAATCCTTAAAAATATAATATTTTAAAACTAGAAAAATCTCTTGAAATCCTTTAAAATTATTAGAAATCTCATAAAATTTAATAAAATCCTTAAAACTACAATGTCTTTTAAAAATCATTAAAATCTCTTGAATTCTCTTAACATTTCAGGAAATTACATGATAAAATTTAAAATCCTTTAAGATTATCAGAAAATTTTCGAAATTTCGAAATTCTACAACAAGATTTAAAATACCGGAAACCTTTTCAAATCCCTTAAAATTCCACAAAAATTTTCAAAATCATAAATGTTTTTAAATCCACGTTAAAATGCATAAAAATATTTAAAAATTCCTAGAAACGTCTTGAAATTCCTTAACATTTAAAATCCCTGTGAATCATTAGAAATCTCGCCAAATTCCATGAAATCCTTAACAATTCTACAAAATCTTTTTAAAATTTAAAAAATCTCTTGAAATCTTTTAACATTATTAGAAATCTCATAAAAATCCGTCAAATCGATAAGAATTACACAATACCTTTTAAAAATCGACTAATTTCTTGAAAGTCCTTAAAAACTGTGTCTTTGAAATCCTTTTAAATTCTACTAAATCTTTAAAAATCGTAAAAATCTTTTGAAATCTTGTCATGAAATTCCCTGACCAACTTTAAAAAATTCTTAAAATTTTACGTTAACATTTAAAATCCTTTTATATCTATAAAATTCGTAAACCTATTAGAAATCTGATCAAATTCCATGAATTAAATCCTTTATAATTCTCACAAAATCTTTTAAAGATCAGAAAAATCTCTTGAAATCAGTTAAAATTATTAGAAATCTCATAAAATTCCATATAATCCCTCACAATTCTTAGAAATCTTTTAAAATATCTTAAAATTCCTTGGAATTCCAGGATAACATTTAAAATTCCTTAAAACTTTATAAAACTCTTAGAAACCTTTTGAAATTCCTTAAAATTTCACGAAAACCTTAGAAATCGCTGAAATTCTTCGAAATCTTTTTAAATTCTTAGAAACCTCTTAAAATTTTACCAAATTTCAAAACATTTAGTATCCCTTTTAAAATCGCTAAGAATTCTTAAAAGTCTCATAAAATTGCATAAATTTCTTTAAAATTTCACGAAATATCCTAAAATCCCTTAAAATTCTACGAAATCTTTTTAAAATCCTAAAACTCTTTTGAATTTCGTAAGAATCACTGAAAAATCGTCAAATTCCCTTAAAATTTCTAGAAACCTCTTGAAATTCCTTTCTACAAAAATGGTTTCTCTCTAAAAATATCTCAAAAATCTCACACATATTATAGTTTTAAAATCCGACTGGCTTTGAAATGACTTCAAGTTGTTAAAAGAAAACTAAAATAATCGTGCGCGGAGCGATTATTTTTATTGGTATTGGTCTGTTAGCATACCTAAAGTTTACTTAATTTATTAATAGCTTAATTACAATTCAAATTTCACTGCATACTTGAGACTAAATAACTGCAAAGAATAATTTGATGAAAGAAAATGTAATTTTACTTTACGTTAACAGATTTTACTCGATCAATAGTCTAAATATTGTTACAAGATCCATCATAAAACTGTATGCTGTAAAAAACAAGCTTTTAGTACGATTGAACACGTGCTTTCACTTTTTACAGTTGTCATCTTTGGCTCTACACAGCGCCTTAATCTTAGGCCGGGAAGAGCTTCCGGTATTTAAAAATAGAACTCAGGTTTACCATCAAAATAGATTTAAGGGTCAGAGGGTTTAAAACTTTTGAAACTGGAGTGTCAGGCCAGAGGAAATGCTATTTTTAATAATATCTTTCAAAAATGTTTTTTTTTGTATCAGTAGATACAAAAATAGTTGTTCTCATTACCAATCTTCAGAAGAAAAAAGGTAAACAAAATTTTTCATTTCTAAGTATCCAGTTAAAACTGAAATATTATAACTGTTTTTTTTTAATCTGCAAAAAAAATGAACAAACCCCTCACCTCACATAAAAATGCTCATCTTCCTCAAAGACGTCGTCATCAATAACCGACAAGTTGATAGTCTTCCTCGTCTCTCCAGGTTCAAACTTCAAAGTTCCCTTAGCAGGTACATAATCAGACCCAGCCTCAGCAGACCCATCCTCAGTGCAATAATCTACAGAACAAGGGCGATTAATATCTCCTCCAATCCTGCTGACTCCGACCTCAAAGGTCCCCACATTCTCGAAAACCGTATAATGCCCCGGTTCAAAATACACCCTCTGGCAATTCACATTCTCAATATCAATACTCTCAGCCTCAGCTCTCTGCAACTCAGCCTTCACCTCACTTAAATCACTCTGGGCCCTTTCACTAATCTTCCTACTCAGACTCCCAGCACCCACCATTTTCCTCGTAGCCTGAACCCTATAAAAAGCCCTGCTCTTAGGCCCCTTTCCCAAAACCTCTTCATGGGCCATCACCTCCAGTTGCTCCAAACTCAACTGCGGATTCTTTTTCCTCAACTCTCTCAACGTGTGAATATAATCCTTCCTCGTCTGTTCAAACTCCTTAGCCTCCGGAGTATCAACATCAGCAAATCTGTCCACCATCCCCTGGATGCCATCATGTTGGGCCTTTATCTCCAACTCCACTCCCCCATCAGAATCTCCCCCTTCCACTTCCACAATCACACCCCTCTTGTTCATCCTGTATCCCTTGTGCAGATATTTGTAAATAAGCAGCCTCCGATCAGCAATATATGCAGTCAAGACAGTGGCCGGGAAGAATAAAAAGGTCAAAATCCCCTCCCAGACCTCAAGAACACCTGGACTAAAAACTGCCAGAATCAAGTAAAGCCAAACGTAGGCGAAGATACTCCAGGTGGCTGTGACAAAGAAGACTCGAAGATGTTTGATCTTTCTGTTCTCGTTTGAGGGAATCACAAAGACGCAGAGAGCGATGATGACGAAAAGATTGTAGGCTGCTGAACCAACAATGGTTCCTGGACCGAGTTCTCCAGCCTTAAAATTTTTTGCATAGATCTCTATGATCGAGAGGAGGATCTCTGGAGCGCTGCTCCCCAGCGCCATCAGGGTGAGGTTCGCCACTGTCTCGTTCCACACCCTCACGACTATTATCTGAGGTTCTCGACCTTGTCTCCGGACCACCAGTTCCTTCTCCTGCGAGGTTATAACCTCGATCGCTGCCATAAACCTGTCGCTCACTATTGAGACTCCGATGAAGAGATACATCAGAGTTAGGAAGTAGACCAAACCGCGGAAGACTATGTCCACCGTGTTCAGATTCTCGGTTGGGTGCCATACCGGAATCATCAAACCCGGCTCGCATTTGGCAGTAAAATTCCCTGACATTTTTAATTTTTTGATCCACTGATTATCTCATCATCTCTGTGCTTCTTCTACTTCTCTTATTTCTTCAGTGATCTATTTGTTTCCTCTTCTGACTACCTCATCAAAGATCATATTTTATTTAATTTTATACTCTTTCATTTTATGAATTTTCGTCATGTATTGTGAAAAAGAAATTCAAATCCTTATTTTATCTCTTTACATCTATCTTCCTGTATGATACATATTTGGGATTATGTTCCGTGTGAATTCTTCCTTTATTTTGAAAAACTCCGAACTGGTATTAATTCTAAACAACACTAATTTTGATTAATTTTCATTTTAAGCCGATAAGTCAACAGAAGTTTGTTTACACAACACTCGCGACACTGATTCCCACTCGTCACACTAAACATCCACTTTCACCTTCGAAGACATCATTCTTGGGCACTCTGTAGTTTATTTTTATTTACTTTCGATTATGAGTTTGTCTTCATTTTCATTTCACTTTTCGAGGGGAATGAAGGGTTGAGTCACCCTTTTAGGTGAATATGAAGGAGAAAAAATAATTTAAGAAGGAATGGGAATGGGCTACCGAGGGAACTCGGGATTTCTACCTTTGTAGAATGCTCCCATCACGATAAAGTGAAAAGCATAGAACGAAACGGTTAAAACCGCGTTCGAGCGAACACTGAGCGACTTGAGCTGGCCAGTTGCGGGAATCCCCTCTTTTACGTTTCTTTCCGTCCCTTTTTCCTACAAAAGCCTCTCCCTTGTGCCAGCGATCTCTGTCTAACCATCCCCTGCCAACCCACCAACCACCCTTGGCGCATGCGCTTCTAGAAGAATGATATGCTCATCCACCCCAAACGGGGATGCTGTTTCTTCACCAATATGTTGTGGGAAATGCACAACTGAAGTGTGGACCATATAAAGAAATTTTTAAAATTATTTTCGCCTTTCCAGTTTATCGTTTGATGATCTGAGAGAAAATAGAGATGTTTCATAAATTAGAACTTGGAGGGGAGCGGCGGCGAATGCGGGGCACATAAACGAAAATGCACGATTAAAATTCCAATATAAAGTAAAATATTGTAATAAAATATATTTTGTTTAGGTCAATATTTTACCAATGCTTTATGCATAGAGATAATTTAATTGAAGTTCATTAAAACAGTTAATTAACGTGTTTTCCAAAAAGTGCACCTGCGCCAAGTTATCCTACCTTGTTTGGTAATGTGGCGCGTTTCGATTTAAATTCGTAATTATTGAATAAAAAACAAATTATGAAGAAAAATTAATAATAATTTGGGGGTTATATCTGTTGAAATGTCAAGGAAAAAATTTTTTCTTAACAGTACAGAACGACTCACCAACATGAAAATAATATAATGAAAGATATATTTATAAATTTATAAACTCCCATCTAAAAAAAATAAAGGTTAGAAGTGCTTTTTTTTTTATTTTAAGATGAGCTTATAGACTTTTTATAAACAATAAATCAAAATTGTATTATTAAAATTCCAATATAAAGTAAAATATTGTAATAAAATATATTTTGTTTAGGTCAATATTTTACCAATGCTTTATGCATAGAGATAATTTAATTGAAGTTCATTAAAACAGTTAATTAACGTGTTTTCCAAAAAGTGCACCTGCGCCAAGTTATCCTACCTTGTTTGGTAATGTGGCGCGTTTCGATTTAAATTCGTAATTATTGAATAAAAAACAAATTATGAAGAAAAATTAATAATAATTTGGGGGTTATATCTGTTGAAATGTCAAGGAAAAAATTTTTT
>CAJFCO010000183.1:946964-979276 GCA_904066015.1 Synergus gifuensis
CTTAACAGTACAGAACGACATGAAAATAATATAATGAAAGATATATTTATAAATTTATAAACTCCCATCTATAAAAATAAAGGTTAGAAGTGCTACTTTTTTATTTTAAGATAAGCTTATAGACTTTTTATAAACAATAAATCAAAATTGTATTAATAATAAGTAAATTTTATTCTTTTGCAAAACAATGATAATGATTCAACATTCAAATAATATTATTATTCTAAACCTTCTAAATATTTATTATGTCAGAACAAACTTAACCTGAAAACTGGTAAAAAGATTTCAAAATACAATTATACTAAAATAACCCTAAAATACAGGATAATTATTAAAATAAAACTTTTTTGTGTACATTATAAACGAAATATTATTACTTTGACTAAATATTTCTTACCTTCTAACTAAAACGGGCACTTTTTCACTAAAAAATTCACATTGTAAGTCGATATTCGCGGCGAAAAATAAACCACAAACGTGTGCGCCAAGTTACCTGCCGATTTTATTAATTTTTAGAACAGATTTCTAAAATTTTTGGAAATCTGTTTTAAAAATTAATAAACTCTTTTCTAATATTTTATAAAGTTCACTGAAATATTATAATACTTTTCTCTGACTTCTCTGTGTCCGAACGTCAATAAATACTGTTTTAAAATCTATAAGAAAATAATTTTTTCCGTGTATATACATGAAAAGAAACTATATCCACAAGCAGAAAATGCGTTAATATTCCAAAACTCAAACGCGCCACATCCCTACTTTAAATAATATCAAAAATACAATTTCATCATTTGTAATTTCAAACACATGATATCTGACAAGGAAGGTACCCCAACCCCAACTCACCGATTTTGATGATTCTTATACATGTTGTAGTACATTAAAAATTAAGATACTTTTTTTTTATCTGCGGAAAAACATATTTAAGAGGTGAAAACCCTCCTTAAAGTTCACCCCAAAGAACCGTTTTTTTTAAATATCTTTCTTTATAATCAATATTTTTTAATAAAACCAAATGGGTAATAATCCTTATAAAAAGTGTAACAAATTCTGTGAGGTATGATTTTTGGGGGCTGCAATCCCTATTTTTGATTGGCGAAAAAGTAAAAACTTGACATGAATTTCTGCAGTAAAAATTGAAAAATAATTCAATTATGATCAAATATTTATATTTAGAAGAAAAATAGAAAAGTAAAGTTGACGTATTTCTGCAGTTTTTATAAAAAAATATTTTTAAAGGGTAAAACTACCCCCCTATTAATAAAAATTAGCAACATGTGTATTATTCGATGGTTTCAAACAAATTTTAAAATGTACTTGTAAGATGTCATTATATAATAAAAATATTGTGATAAATATTTAAGAGGTGAAAACCGCCCTTAAAGTCCACCCCCAAAAATAGTTTTTTTGAAATATCTTTTTTTCTAATCAATATTTTTTAATAAAACCAAATGGGTAATAATCCTTATAAAAATTGTAACAAATTCTGCGAGGTGTGATTTTTAGGAGTTGCAACTTCTTCTTTAAAAGGATGGGTTTCATCCCTTGAATATGTTTTACAATATTTTTATTACAATGACGTCTCACAAGATGCTAATAATTTTTATTAATAGGGGTGGTTTTACCCTCTAAAAATATTTTTTATAAAAACTGCAGAAATACGTCAACTTTATTTTTCTATTTTTCTACTAAATATAAATATTTGGTCATAAGTGAATTATTTTTCAATTTTTTACTGCAGAAATTCATGTCAAGTTCTTACTTTCTCACCAATCAAAAATCAAACCTCACAGAATTTGTTACACTTTTTATAAGGATTATTACCCATTTGGTTTTATTAAAAAATATGGATTAGAAAAAGAGATATTAAAAAAAAAAGGTTTTTCTGGGTGAACTTTAAGGGCGGTTTTCACCCCTTAAATATGTTTTTCCGCAGATAAAAAAAACGTACCTTAGTTTTTAATCTAATTTAAGTATAAAAGTAGCTCACAATGGTACCCCTAGTTTTCTGTACAACGCAATGGAAATGGTTTATCCGCGCAAACTTGAATTTTGAAAATTCTTTTTAAAAAAACCCCTTTAGCAATCGAGCTGTTTCGAAAAGAAAAATTGCTTCTGGTAATTAAATAACCTGGTTAAATACTTATTAATATTAAATAAATTTATTATTAAATTATTATTTAATTATTATTCAATAACCCAGTATTGGATAAATTACCCTATTAAAAGTATCTAGATATCTTTGGTATTTTATATATATATATATATATATATAAATAATATATAGATATATAATATATATATACATATTGGTTTCTGCCAGGGCCGGCTCTACCATATAGGCGAACTAGGCAAGTGCCTAGAGCGGCAAAATTTATGGGGCTGCAAAATCGGGCCAAAATTGTTATGTTTATAACGACAAATCAATGGTTTCAACAGCTCATAATACACCACACCGAGCTGGTCCCACCAAATGCAGAGCATAACCTTGGCACCGTGAATATTCGGTCTGGGCGTAGATGTGGAGGCATGTCCGGGCATTCCCTATGATTTTCTGCGTTTGGGATTATTGTAGTGGACCCATTTTTCGTCGCCGGTTACAATGCGATGTAAAAAACCCTTCCAATTCTGTCTTTGAAGCAGCTGTTCACAAGCAAAGAAACGGCGTTCAACGTCTCTTGGCTTCAATTCATAAGGAACCCAATTTCCTTGCTTCTGAATCATTCCCATGGCTTTGAGGCGTTTCGAAATTGCTTGTTGAGTGACTCCCAATGATTCTGCTAATTCTTCTTGCGTTTGGCACGAGTCTTCAGCAAGTAATGCCTCCAGTTCGGAATCTTCGAAAATTTTTTCTCTTCCGCCGCCATGCCGGTCCTCGACAAAAAAATCACCGCTTTTAAAGCATTGAAACCACTCACGACACGTTCTTTCACTAAGAGCAGCGTCACCGTAAGCACTTGAGAGCATTCGATGAGCCTCAGTCACAGTTTTCTTCAAATGAAAGCAGAAAATTGTTACGAGAATTTAATGTTATGAGAATTTGATTTAGTGTTATGAGAAATTGATTGTTGTGACAGGTAATGTTATGTGTTCAGAGGAATGAATTCTGCTTCGTAAAAGACCAAGTCAAAGAATAATTTGAATCGTTTCTTGAAAATAAAAGACTTAAGCCCTCTCATAGGCTAGAAACCTGTAACGTGAGGGTCGAGGGAACGTTTTCGAGGGAGGTAAATAACTACGCGAAGAATTAATAAAAAACCTAAGGAACATTTATTCCAGCAAAACATCGAATATTTATCATTAAGAGAACTTATCGTTGTCCGTATGCGGAAAGACTCTATACAATTCAAAAATCATTTATTTATTAAAGACTCGATATAAACTAATTTGTTCATCGCATAACGAACCAACGAAAGTTTCAAATACGAAATAGAACTTACACGTCTCTCAAATTAATTAATCTACCTTTCATTAGTTAGTCGTTAAGACATGAAACTCGGTAACACCGGTAAGAATAAAAAAAAGATAAGTGAATCGGATTGACTCAGAGAAAAGAAACACTTAATAAAATGAGACAGTGCTCTACGCGTTTAAAATTTTGATAAATTAAAATTGAATAATCAACTCGGATAGCTACACTCTGTTTCCCTTCCCGTGAGAGATCTATAAGCGGAATTTCGCATGTAAAGTAATGCGCGGAGGAATATTATAATTGAAACATCGCGCTTAAAGTTAAAATTGGCGATGCGAAACTGAAAAATAGTCACAAAATGTGACTGGCCTAAAAGAGGCTCATGCTAGGTCTCCGCAGCTTGGAGCAGCGTACACAGAAACCTAGCAACGAAATTAAAATAGTGCAAGAAAACCCTTATAAACGAAAATTATAGCAAGTCAAATCAGAACGAAACAAAAGAGTGGAGTCAGCAGCCTGGAACAGCGTGCACTGACCCACTACTTTTGCAAAAAAGGGTAAAGTATAGAAAAGAGAGGAAGAGGGGAACCCCAGCCTGGAGCAGCATACGGAGTTCCCCTTTTCTACTGCACCTGGTGTTGAAGGATGGTGATGGTCTGCTGGCTAGTCCACAGTACGATGTTGCAGGCTTGGTGATCCTGAGCAGAATGAATTGCTGTGAGCCGACAGTCGCCTTATATACCTTGGAAAAGGTGGAAGCGACTGGTGAAACCCCCTTTTTCTCCGTCTTGTTGTGCCCTTTGTAGTCGTCAGAATTTGGCATTATTGCTGCCAGGTGTGCAACTACAGGGTTTACTACCTGTTTAATTCTTCTTTTGACCGCTATTTAATTTGATTGCAGTCAGGTATGTAACTGAAAATAGACTTTATACTGGTACCTGGCTCTTTTGCCTATTGTTAAGCGTATTGTTTCATGAGTAGACGCTGGTGAGCGTCGCTCGGTGTGTTGCCTATGCTCAGGCGTGTTTCTGGACCGGTATGCCATACCGTTACAAAATCAACACTTCCCGCAAATGACGAGAATTTGGCTCGAAAACTGACATCTTCGATCGAGAATACACCTCTGATGCAAACACAAATTCACTAATGTGGTGCTATCGTTATGTTGACAGATGTCCAAGCTTACTGTATGAAATTTTTGACCTGCCTATTTCAACCGACACTTACCGCTGCAGCCATCTATCGAAAAACGGCGGAAGCAAAGTTGTACACCTAATATATAAATATAAATATAATATATATTATATTATATTATATATTATATATATATAATATTATATTCTATATTATATATATATATATATATATATATATATACAGCGGAAGAAAAGTTGTACACCTAATATAAATAATTTATATGATGTTTAAATAAAATATAAAGTTTGAAGCGCGATTGCTCTGATGAGAATGTGTTCCTTACGGTTGATAGTAGAACCTTAAGTAAATTAGTTCTTTTTCACTTGAAACTAAACAGCCCCGGATCCAGGGAGGGGCAAACCGGGGCGCCTGCCCCAGGCGGTACTTTCAGGGGGTGCAAAATTCATATGTCTAAAAAAAGTAAGTTTTTTTAAGTCATTACATAATCTCAAATTCTGGAGGGAAAGGGCGCGAATATCAAGTTTTTGCCCCGGTTCGATCAAATCCTAGATCCGGCACTGCCAAAATCGGTGAGTTCGGGTTGGGATACCTTCCTTGTGAGAGTTGTGCATTTTATTTAAAACGTTATGTACTTTAAAAATTCCAAAATATTTGCATTTTGAAAGAAAAAAATAAAATCATTGGGGGTTGGGACATTTTAAAACATTTCTTGAATATTTTTAATAAATAAAGAAAAAATAGTTCAATTACTCTGGTATATTTCTAATATTTTTGTAAATATGTTTCTGAATCTTAGGATCTCGAATAAAACTCCATCGTGAGCAAGTCATAAAAGATAAATCGAATCAGAAATTTTATCTGTTCTATGCGACCTTTCGGAACCTTGAAAAGTATTTTCACACTTGAGCCATGCTTTTTTTTTACCGTTGAGAGGTTCTCTGTTAAGGAAATAAAATCACTTTCTTAGAACTAGATGGGAGGGTGAATAAGAAAGGAAAATTTATTTGATAGATACTGAGTGCAATCTATCAAAATTGGATCTGCATTTATTTAGTTATGGGTTTCTTGAACAAGGAAATACGATTTTGTATATCCAAGTAACAGATTATTTATTTTCAACTCAGCTGAATAAATGTGAATAGAAACATTATCATGTATAAATTGAGGAGAGTACCCAAATATGAGATATTCTCGTAATATGAGATAGCAGGGTTTTAGCTAAACTAAGAGACGCACTTTGTTCGTTCTATCACTAACTTGTAGACCTTGAAGACAAAGTAATTTTACACTGAGAGACTTTTTGCTTGAATAGATGATAAAAATGAATGAGAATTTAATATAATATCGTTCCAAAATAGGGAAAACAGAGTTTGTATATCAAAAACTAATATAGTGGTTTTCATCCGGCAAAATTAATATTTTTGTTAGAACAAATGGAAAAGATGTTTCATTAACTCTCGTATAAAACTTGCGAGAATTTAAAATACACTATATATCAAAGTAGACAAGCAAAGTTAAAACGATAGTAATACATTTTTATTCGAAAGAGTGAAAACATCTTTTGAAGTTTCTATACAAAGCATATGAGAATCTCAAACGACTATATGAAAAATAACTCATTCCACCAAAAGATTTAACTTTTAGAAGGAGGAACTAAATACACAAATTAAATACTATTAAATACAGAAACACGCGTACAATTATTATTAAATTATTATTATTAAATTAAATTTAATTAATTAAATTATTTGTTTAATTATTTATATAAATATTATTTATTTTTCAATTAATTAATTTAATTAATTAAATTAATTAAATTATTACTAAATTATTATTAAATCTCAGTTTTCCCTATTTCGGAACGATATTATACTAAATTCTTATTCATTTTTATCATTTATATGAACAAAAAGTCTCTCAGTGTATGGTAAATTCATTTTTTTATTGTGCTTCAAAAGAATTGAATAACTAAGTAGGAATATATCAATAGTGTTCAAGTTTTTCATTGTAGAGGTTAGGCATAGTAAGTCTGTATATAGTTGCACAGTGTGGTTCTCATAATATGAGAGATACACCCATGTGAAAGAGACCAGCGTTAGCGCTGCTAGACTTTAATAAAAAAGGAAAAATACTAATTTTAATTGCAGGAAAGGTTTGTACGCAATTCTACAAGTGTTTTTACTGTATTTAGGTAGGTGACGGACTAGAGGGGATTTTTAAATTCATACTATGGAATGGATGAAAATAGACATTTATAAGTGTTCCAAAGTTACAGAAAGGATGTTTTAATTTGATTTGTTTTTCCTTAGAATTTGAAAACATGGAGAAATGTTAATGTAAATGTAAATTATACTTCGAAAACATAGAATAAAGTTTTTCATTAAAAATAATACTTTATTTTACATTTTATTAGCGATTTTCTGGGGTATCTCATATTATGAGAATAGTTTGACAAGTTTGGAAAAAGCACTTTTTTTTACATTTTATGGATTTTCAGGAAAAAAAAAATTTAATAAAATTTTTCATTTCAGAATCCTATGGTAAACTAAATTCCCTTTAAAATGACCTATATTACTTTTAAATTCAGTCCATAGATTCCGGCAATCACACCAAACAGAGTTTGTATCTCATATTAGGGTACTCTCCTCTAAATATAAAGCGAAATATCAAAATTATATGTACTGTGTATTAATCTGACGTTATTACGTCAATCTGAGATTTTGGTAGAATAAAGAGTCAAACATTATTTATTCAATACTTAAGGGTGTTGGACCTTAATACTATTCAATAATATCAATACATATTATACATTCATTATAAGATTTATCATATAAAAGTATAAAATTGCGAGGCAATTAAGCATATCAATTGTAGATTACATTTGCAAATATAATATTAGGGCATAAAACATTGTTTTAAGATATTTCGAGTACAAACATAATATTAAAAAGTTAAAAATTCTTCAGGTTTATAAATTCAAGAAATAAATTAATTAACTTTTATAATTTTATAATTTTCATTATTTTCCGTAAAGAAAAGAATTTCGTAAGAATTTTAATGAAAAGTTTTTTTTTTATAGAGAGTTTGTTTCTTGATTAAAGAATTCCATTGAATTTATAAACCAGAAAAATTTTTGGTATATAAGTATTAAGTAGGTATGTATTACACAAAATGATCGTAAAGGTAATAACTTTAATAAAAAGTTATTTTTTACATAGGATAGAAATTATGAATATCTGTTGTTTAGAAAAAGAAACCTGCTTTTTTTCAAAAAATTTTCCTTTTCCGCGTCTACAAAAAAAGAATTTATGTAAACTGTCGTATTTTCTGGCAGAAACTTCAATGAAAGTGGCTTCAGAGTGCCAATAGGATTGTTGGTGACATTCAAAAAAGTTAGAGATGATTTACCCAATAATACGTCTTCGATTGATTTAAACAAATTATCATTTATAAATAAATACTCAAATTTAAAAGATGGTCGGTAGTCCAGTTGAGAGATTTTATTATGTGAAAGATCTAATGCTACCAAATTCTGCAAACTGTCGAAACTACCAGGTGAAATAGTAAGTATATTATTTCCGCTCAAAGACAAAAATTTTAATTTTTCTATGCATCCAAAAGAATTCGCATAGACCTGTTGAATATTATTATCATTGATATATAAGTGCGTTAATTTTTTCAAGCTACACACATTTGGAATCTTCGAAATTTGATTCTCGTTCAAATTTAAAATTTCCAAGTTTGACAAGTTGGTGAATGTACTTGCAGGAAGTTCTTTGATGAGATTTTTGGACACATCCAAATACAGTAGATCCGAATTGAAGTCGAAGGCACTTGATGAGACGAACTCAATGCTGTTGTTGGCAATTGATAAGAGCTTTAATCGTGGAAAGTTTTGAAAATCTATACAACCATCACCCAAACACGAGAAAGTATTTCCATCCAATGAAAGTAAAATTAAAGAAGCTGAGACATTTGATATCTTTTTTAACTTAATATTACATCTTTCGATGTACAAGTGAGTTACAGTTGGTGGAATATTGTTCAGAAATTGATGAATCCAATCTTCTAAATTGTTGTCTGACAGATGCAAGTGAGTCAATTTTGGCAAATTAGTACTTGAAATTGAAGGGAATCTTCTTGCGTTGATATTTCGAAGATACAGTTGTTCCAATTTTGGCAAAGTCCATGAAATTTGATGGTCTTCGTTCACTTCAAAGTAATGATTAGGGTAATGTTCACCATTGTAATGATGACGGTCATATCTGTCATTGTAACGATTAGGGTAATATTCACCACTATAATGATTAGGGATTAATTCATATTCTCTCAATTGCTGCGATACCGTGTTGTCTAAAATTAAAATTTTGAGATTTGGATGTGAACTAGAGTTTAGAAAATCGACCACATCAAGCTTGTTATGGGCCAGATTCAAATATTCAAGATTTGAAAGATTTTTGAAAGCATTGAGGTTTCCTTCTTCAATCTCATTTCTTTCCAGACTCAAGCAGGTGATATGAGGGTTGGAAATAAATGTTGTTTTAATTTTTCTTAGTCCCAAATTTGATAAATCCAATGATATATTTTGATGATGTTCCTCTTCACATGTCGTTATTAATGAAGCCTTGTCAGAAAATAATTCTTCGATTGCAATCGATGGAGTAATTGGGTCCAATCCAATTGGTGGAGTAGCGTTTGTGGAAACTTGGAGATTTTTTGCACGAGTATAATACTCGTCATCGTAATAATCAATGAATGCACTCGAGTATTTATTTCCAAAGCAAGCAAATATTAGCATTATTAAATATAAACTGAGTTCCATTTTTGAACAGATTTTCACTTATTATCACTTTCAAAGTTTATTTCAGCAATTTTTATGAGAGCTTTGAATAAATATCGTGAACACTAACTTCGGACCTTGTTATGCTCGAACGATGACACAAAGATCTTTGAATTCATATTACTCTACGAAAGTGGAGTTTTATATAGCGATTCCCACCTACTTTTAATGGGTCTGTGATTCCCCGCTGTTCTTTGAAAATTTCATACAAAGGCAGATAAAAAATTTCTTTGTTTCCGGTCAGAGTGTTCAGATATGTTTCGAAAGTAAAGAGAATGAAATGTAGAGAGAAAAGTTGGAAGTGAAATTATCTGTATCAATTTTCATAGAACTGAGAGGAAGTGAATCGAAAATCTAAGTAAACTCAATTCTCATCATTCGTATCTAATATTAAAAGACAATAAAAAGTTCAACAAATATTTCAGTTCATTTTTATTTTTAAGTTTATAAAGTTTGAATTAGAAATTGCTTTAAGGGCATGTGATACTTTATCATAAGAGCAAATTAGTTAAACCAATTATACATTCATAATAATAAATATTTTTAGCTAATAAGAGTCAATAAACCTTCGTCTCATGTAGACACGTTTATTGTTTATTTATTATTGACTCTTATTTGCTAAAAATATCTATTATTATGAATATATAATTTGATTTAACTAATTTTCTCTTATGGTAAAGTATCACATGTCCTTAATAGTTTTATTTAAAAAATTATTTCAATTGGAAAAATATTGATACAATCTAGTAAACTTTTAGTATACAAGCATTTATACAAAAAGAATACATTTTCATGAATTTGGCCACAAATTCAGCTTATATAATTTTCTTACAATAACAATCTAATCGTTGAAGGTATCAAATACTTAAATCATTGTATAATATTGGGTTGAAGTTTCAGACGTTTAGTCTGACGATTTTTTATACATTTATTGGAATAATGATAAAAAAGAAAGTTTGCACTCTTCCCAAAACCCAAAATTTTTATTTAGCAATTTTAGAGAATTTAGAGGAATTTTAAAATTGCGAAAGATTTTTAAAATTTAATTTTTAAAATTTAAATTTTTTAAAATAAAATTTTAATTTTTAAAATTTTATTTTTTAAATCCTTAAAATTTAATTTAAATTTTAAAATTGCGAAAGATTTCATATAATTTTAAGGAGTTTCAAGAGATTTTATAAGATTTCAAAAATTATAAAGGGATTTCAAGAGATTTATAGTAATTTTAAAGAATTTAAAGGGATTCTAAGAGATTTTGATTGATTTTAGGAATATATTTAAAAGAGCTGAAAAGAATTATCAAAAGATTTTTTCAGAGATTTTACAAGATTTTAAGACATTTACAGAAGATTAAAATTTTTTACAAGAATTTCAAGAAATTTTAAGGGATTTCATTTAATTTACTCCACATTAGAATAAATTCCTTAAAATTTCTTAAAAACACTTTAAATATTTTGAAACATTTTGAAAATCTTTAAAATCTCTTGAATTCTTTTAAAATCTACTGAAATTCCTTATACAATCACTTATCACTTAAATCTAGTGAAATCTATAGAAATTTCTAAAAAATCTCTGGGCCGACCTTTTGATAATTTTTTCAAACTCTAATAAAAATCCCTTGAAATTTTGTGAAAACTCTTAAAAATGTTTAAACAATTTTGAATTCTTTAAAACATCCTTTGAAAATTAAAAAAATCATCATTTACAATCTTTTTAGAATTAAAAAATCCTTTTAAAATTTATGAAATCTTCTTACAATTATTAGAAACTGTTTGGAATTCTGTAAATTATACGATAACATTTAAAGACTCTAGACATCCTTTAAAATCAATTCAAATTATTAGAAATCTCACAAAATTTCACAAAATTCTTCAAAATTCCATAAAATATTTTTTAAATTATATTAAAATCCCTTGACTTCCTTAAAATTCTTTAAAACCTTTTGAAATCCTTTAAAATTCGTTAAGATTTCTTAAAACTCCCAAAAACCTCTTGAAATCCCTTAAAAATCCACAAGAACCATTAAAATTATAAATCTCTTGAAATCCAAGTTAAAATTAGCAAAAATTTCTAAAAATTCTTTAAAAGAACTCTTGGAATTTCTTAACATTTAGAATCTCTTAAAACCAATAGAAATCTTATCAAATTTCATGAAATCTTTAAAAATTTTACAAAATCTTTTAATAATTAGAACAATCTCATAAAATCCCTTAAAATTTTACGAAAATCTAAGAAAACCTTTAAAATTTACAGAAATTCTTTTGAAATCTTTCAATAAAATTACCTAACAAATTTAAAATCCCTGAAAATTTGAAATCCCTCAATAAAATCACCTAACAAATTTAAAATCCTTTAAACCTCAAAAAATATTTTAAAACTCATAAAAATCTCTTGAAATCTTTTTAAATTCGCGAAAACCTTTTAATATTCCTATCAGAAACTTTTTGAAATATTTTAACAATTATAAAACCCCTTAAAAAAATTTAGTCTCTTGACTTCTTTTAAAATTCCTTAAGGCCATGTAAGACTTATCCGATCCCTACCTTACCGACATTTTTTTCTCTGCAAATCTACGTCTACATTTATGTCATTTATTGAGATATCAAATTGAAAATTTCTAAAATTGAAGCTAAAGCATTAAGGTACGTTTATCTGGTCCCAAGTATTGACATTTATAAAAAAAAATTTTTTCAAAAAAATTTTTTTCATTTTTACAAAAATTTAAGACCAGATAAACATACTTTAGCATATTTTCTTTAATTTTAGAAATTTTCAATTTGATATCTCAATAAATGTAGCTGTAGCGTTGCAGAGAAAAAAATCTCGGTAAGTTAGGGATCGGGTAAGTCTTACATGGCCTTAAGATGTCTTGAAATTCCCCAAAATCAATTAAAATCTCTATTATAAAATCCCTTAAAATTTCTTAAAACCCTTGCAACGCCCGGTAAATTTCTACTAACTATAAATAAAAACAAAATGATTTTGGGAACTTCTTTTGATATTCTTAATCCAATAAATGTAAAAAAAAAAAAAATAAATAAAATTGTTCGTCAGACTAGACGTCTGAAATTTCAATCAAATTTGTATAATTACATTTTTGAAGCACTTTCATAAATAAAAACAATCGTTTCTCAACACTCCACATGCAACTTCGAAATATTAAAAGAACGCACTGCAACATCCTTGATTTGATTTCTTCTGAGATCCAAATATTCCAAAAACCCAGCACCAACTGTAGTTGCGTCACCAATAGTTTTAAATAAATTTCCTTGCAGAAAGAGGCGACGAAGAGTGAAAGGCTTTTGCCATCCTTCAAAGGTGCTCAATTGATTATCCTCGAGATACAATTCTTCCAAAGACCTCAAATTCCCAAAAGAGTTGACTGAAACCCTCTGAATTCCTGCATCATTCAACCACAATTCTTTCAAATTCTTCAGTTCACAGAATTTATTTTCTTCTATGTTAAGTATTCTCGTATGATCCAAAATCAATACTTCCAAGTTGGTTAATGCACAGAGATTAGGAACTTGTGTCAAAGGATTGCTGCTGAGGTTTAAGCTTTTCAACTTGGTCAGTTTGCTGAACGTGTTTTGGTTTAAATTGTCGATGTAATTAGATGAGAGGTCTAATGCAAGGATATTAGGTACATCATCAAAGGCATTATGCTCAATTTCATAAATATTATTACTGCCAATAAAAAGCCTCTCCAAATTCTGGAACCTCTTCAGACACAAAGTTGAGACTCTTGCTTTCTCAGTACATCCAATTTTTTCAAAGAAGTTCTCACTAGCGCTCAAAACTTTCAGTCTCCCAATTTGTCGGACAGGAATTTGTCTCAAGCTATTGTGATTCAAAAACAAATGAGACACTGAATCAGGAATTGAAAAAGTAGTGCCTTTGGATAATTCATTTCCTGATAAATAAAGATGAGTCAGACTTGGCGAAAGAGAGAATTCGAAATTGTACAAACCCAAATTTCTCAGATATAGGTGCTTCAGTTTTGGATAAACTCCTGTGATCCTCAAAAAAGTGGTTCCTTTATTTTGATCCAGATTGAGAGTTTCCAACAAAGGGAGATTAGCGAATGATTGGAAAAATCCATCGACGGCAAGATTATTATTCTCGAGGTTGATCAAACGCAGATTTGGCAATTTGTTAAAAAACACTTTTGAGATTTCTTGAATCCGATTTCCCTTTAGGTCTATGCACTTTACTTTTGTTCCCGAGACCACTTTTTCATCCAGTTTATCCAGATTGGAATTTATAAGTGCAAATGATTCACTGGGATTTATCCTGCAGGATTTCAGTGGGTGAAATCCATTCGTGATTTCTTCCCAATTTTCGTATTCTTGTTCGAGAGAATTTCCAAATGTCAGGAGGCATGAAAATAGAATGAAGGCAGTTGTTTTGAATTTTGTCATGTTTCTAATCATAAGTTTCATTGTTGATGTTTAAAGTGCTAAAGTGTTCACTTTTTTTATAACAATGCGGAAGAAAATGATTCTATATGCAATTTTACGGAAGCTTTGTTTCTAGAGACGTTCGAGGTTGAAATTAGAAATAGAACTGTTTGAAGAACTTACGGTTCAAGTTCCACGAGTCGGTCCATAGAAGACGAAGGCGATACACTTTGACTCTTGATCTTAAAGACCTTGCGAAGAGAGGGTTATTATCAAGGGGAATTACATCAAGGGAATCTAGTTGATTCGTCAATAGTATTGTTAGGAAAATACGAAGTAGGCCAATTTCAAACCGATAAGTTGGCAATATCTCATTTCATAATATTATATATATATTCTATATTAAGAAATATTTATTTACACATTATTTTTTTAGTTTTACAATAATATTACGTCCGAATTTTAAAGATTTTATATCTCATTTAAAGATGTGCTAACGAAGATTCGGCTACTTTATTATCCTATCCTATCTTAAAAAATTGGGTTGAAGTTTCAGACGTCTAGTCTGACGATTTTTTTTATATTTATTGGAATAATAATAATAAAAAAGAAGTTTCCACTGTTCTCAAAAACCCAAATTTTTATTTAGCAATTTTAGAGAATTTAGAGGAATTTTAAAGAGAATTTAAAGAACTGCAAAAGATTTTCAATAATCTAAAGGAATTCCAAAAGATTTTATAAGGTTTCAAAAATTATAAAAGGATTTCAAGAGATTCAGAGTAATTTTAAGGAATTTCAAGGAATGCTAAGAGATTTTGATTGATTTTAGGAATTTATAGGGATTTTTAAAAGAGCTGAAGTTATCAATGGATTTTTTTAGAGATTTCACAAGATTTCAAGATAACTGAATTGATTTTAAGGAATTTTAAGGAATTTTAAGAGATTTCAAGATATTCCAAGAAATTTAAAGAAATTTGAAGATATTTCAAGACATTTACAGAAGATTTAAAAGTTTTTAAAGAATTTCAAGCATACATTGTTGTTGCAAACCTGATTGGCTTTTGAATAACTTGAAGTTGATAGAAGAAAAAAAAACTAATGGCGCAAAAAAATTTCAGGAAAACCTTCGAAATATTTTTAAAATTGTTAAGATTTCTTAAAACTCCCAAAAACCTCTTGAAATCCCTTAAAAAATTCACAAAAACGATTAAAACTATAAATGTCTTGAAATCCAAGTTAAAATTAGCAAAAATCTCTAAAAATTCTTAAAAACCTCTTAGAATTTCTTAATATTTAAAATTTCTTAAAATTTTTAGAAATCTTATCAAATTCCTTGAAATTCTTAAAAATTCTACAAAATCTTTTAAAAATTAGAGAAATCAATAAAATTACCTGACAAACTTTAAAATCCCTTAAACCCCATAAAATATTCTAAAACTTATAAAACTCTCTTGAAATCTTTTAAGATTCGTGAAAACTGCTTAAAATTCTTAGAAACTGCTTGAAATTCTGTAAATTATACGATAAAATTTAAGTCCCTAGATGTCCTTTAAAATCTATTAAAATTATTAGAAATCTCATGAAATTCCATGAAATCCTTAAAATTCTATAAAATCAGATAAAACTCATAAAATCTCTTAAAATTATTAGAAATCTCACAAAATTTCACAAAATTCTTAAAAATTCTATAAACTATTTTTTAAATTATATCAAAATCTATTGACTTCATTAAAATTCTCTAAAACCCTTTGAAATCTTTTAAAATTCGTTAAGATTTCTTCAAACTCTCAAAAACCTCTTGAAATCCCTTAAGAATCCACAAAAACCATTAAAATTATAAATCTCTTGAAATCCAAGTTAAAATCAGCAAAAATTTCTAAAAATTCATTAAAATAATCTCTTGGAATTTCTTAACATTTAGAATCTCTTAAAATTCTTAGAAATTTTATCAAATTTCATGAAATCCTTAAAAATTCTACGAAATCTTTTAATAATTAAAACAATCTCATAAAATCCCTTAAAATTTGACGACAATATTCGAAATCTTTTAAACTTCTACAAATTCTTTTAAAAATTATATATGTATAGACATTTTTTTGAAATCCCTTAATAATATTAACTAACAAATTTAAAATCCTTTAAACCTCATAAAATAATTTAAAACTGATAAAAATATCTTGAAATCTTTTTCAATTCGTGAAAACCTCTCAATATTCTCATCAGAAACTACTTGAAAAAAATTATTAGAAATTATTATAGAAATTATAAAAAATTATTAGAAATCTTGTTATATAGTCCATGAAATCCTGAAAATTCTATAAAATATTTTAAAAATTAGAAAATCCCTTAAAATTATTGGTCTCTTGACTTCTTTTAAAATTCCTTAAAGTCCTCTGAAACTTCACAAGATTTAAAATCCCTTCAAAATTCTTAAAACACCCAATAACATTTAACATCATTTAAAATCATTAGAAATTTCATCAAATTCCATGAAATCCTTAAAAATTTTACAATATTTTAAAAACTAGAAAAACCTCTTGAAAACTCTTAAAATTTTACAAAAACCTTCGAAATCCTTGTAAATTCTACAAAATTTTTTTATAAAGTCATAAAAATCCTCTGAAATTCCTCAATAAAATTCCCTAACAAGTTTTAAATTCCTTTAGATCCCATAAAATATTTTAAAAATACGAAAAATCTCTTGAAATCCTTTAAAATGATTAGAAATCTCATAAAATTTAATAAAATACTTAAAAATACGATGTCTTTTAAAAATCATTAAAATCTCTTGAATTCTCTTAATATTTCTGGAAATTACATTATAAAATTTAAAATCCCTTAAAATCATTATCAGAAACTTTTCGAAATTTCGAAAGTCTAAGACAAGATTTAAAATCTCGGAAACCTTTTTAAATCCCTTAAAATTCCACAAAAATTCTACAAAAAATTCCACAACAATTCTACAAAATTATTAAAAAATTTGAAAAATCTCTTTAAATCTTTTAAAATTATTAGAAATCTCATAAAAATTTATCAAATCCTTAAAAATTCCACAATATCTTTTAAAAATCGACTAATTTTTTGAAAGTCTTTAAAAAATGTGCCTTTGAAATCCTTTTAAATTCTACTAAATCTTTTAAAAATCGTAAAAATCTTTTGAAATCTCTCCATAAAATTCCCTGACCAACTTTAAAAAATTCTTAAAATTTTACGGTAACATTTAAAATCCTTTTATATCTTTAAAATTCGTTAAAACTATTAGAAATCTGATCAAATTCCATGAAATCCTTTAAAATTCTCACAATATCTTTTAAAGATCAGAAAAATCTCTTGAAATCACTTAAAATTATTAGAAATCTCATAAAATTCCACAAAATCCCTCGCAATTTTTATAAATCTTTTAAAATATCTTAAAATTCCTTGGAATTCCAAGATAACATTTGAAAATCCTTAAAACCCCATAAAACTCTTACAAATCTTTTGAAATTCCTTAAAATTTCATGAAAACCTTAGAAATCGCTGAAATTCTTTGAAAACTTTTTAAATTCTTATAGAAACCTCTTAAATATCACCAAATTTCAAAAAATTTAGTATCCCTTTTAAAATTGCTAAAAATTCTTAGAAGTCTCTTAAAATTGCATAAATTCCTTTAAAATTTCACGAAATATCCTAAAATCCCTTAAAATTCTACGAAATCTTTTTAAAATCCTAAACCTCATTTGAATTCCGTAAGAATCACTTAAAAATCGTCAAATTCCCTTAAAATTTCTAGAAACCTCTTGAAATTCCTTTCTAAAAAAATGGTTTCTCTCTAAAAATGTCTCAAAAATCTCACATATACATTATAGTTCTCAAACCTGATTGGCTATGGAATGACTTCAAGTTGTAAAAAGAAAAACAAAATAATCGCGCGCGGAGCGCGCGTGTTGGTCTGCAAGTATATAAAATAAATAATTAATTTAACTTTTCATACAAAATTTAAAAAACTATCGTCGTATACTTTTTAAATAAATACAATTTTTTTTCGAACCAACTCAGAATTATTCATAGTGTAAATGTTTTTTGATCCATTTTTCACTTAAAAAACTACCAACACTTTCAATTTTTCTATATCATATAAAATTTTGCTCAGCAATGCACACTTCGTAGCATCTTCCGCTCATAGCTCTGCACTCACTCTTCACGTGGATCCGCACATTATATGAAAGATTTTCGGTACAGCTCACACTTATCACAGGATTGTTCTGCATATAAACAACTGAAAGATGTCTTGCACTTTCCAAACACAAATGAGAAAAGGCTGTAAAAAGATTCCCCCTGACGTCTAATGACTTGAGGCTTCTCTGTTGCCTCATCCAAAATCTATCCAAATGATGCAACCTGTTATAAGAGAAATCCAACTCTTCCAAATTTGGAAGGTCAATAAAGGAATCAGTTTCAACTTTACAAATCCTGTTGTTATTTAAAATAATTTTTTTCAAGAATCTCAAGTCCCTGAAGCTCCCAGTCCGAATTGTCTCAATTTTATTATAACCCAAGGAGACAGTCAAAAGTTGAGTATTCATACTCAAATCTGGAACATTCGTCAAACAATTTCCAGTCAAATCCAGCTCCCTAAGATTCTTCAAATTATGAAAAGTAGTTGGTTTAATAGTCTCAATTTTATTATTCGCCAGATCTAAAGTCAACAAATCACGAGAATTGCTGAAAGAATTCTCCTCAATCCTCACAATTTCGTTATGAGTCACTGAAAGGTATTTCAATCTTCTCGCATTCTCCAAACGCAGGGCTCCATCTTCCAAACAATAACTATTGCACACAGATCTGATCCTATTATTATCCAGAAAAAGGAATTCAATGTTGTCCAAAATTTCGCCCCCGAATCTGTTAATATGATTCCTTTGGAGATGAAGATAAGTTAAACAACTCGGAACATCTCTCGTGAAATGTTCGTTTTCTATGTAGTTGTCAGACAAGTAAAGATGTCTCAGATTCGGAAATGCAGTTCTTAAGGAAAATTGTAATTTCCTCAGATAATTATTTCTCATGTAGAGACTTTCGAGATTAGGAAAGCAATCACTCTGAACAAGATCACGTCCAAAATCGTTGATTGGCAGTTCATTTTCGTCGAGAATTAAAGTCTTCAGTCTATTGTAACGGCTTCCAAAGGATAGAAGATTGCAAACTGGAATCCTGTTCTTTGAGAGGTCCAGATAGAGAAGGTTTGGTAAGGGGTGGAAGGTTCCAGATCCAATTCGATCAATATGGTTATTTCGGAAACTGAGACAGGTGACTTCCGAGCTGCTGACGATCCCTGGGTAGAGACTTCGAAGTCCAACTCGAGGAAGGAACAAACTTAGACCACTTCCTTTTAAATCTTGACAATTACCAGTTGGCAAAATTGGTGGATCGTCATTGGGAGATCCAATCGAGTGGTAGACTCTGGTCATTGGAAATGAAATTGAGGTGTAAAATCCATTGATGATTATCACTTTCAGCAGAAGGATGAAGATCAGTTGAAGTTTTAATCCCATTTTTGGAAACCTTGCACAAAAAAAGAAATTTTACACTCTTGTTTTACACTCTTATATTTTACACTTTTTGTATTTTTTTTGTATATAGTTTTGAATTTACAATCGATTTTTCAAATCGAGTTTAAATCATTAGGAAGATGTTATTTAGGAGTACTTACGTTAACAGTACTGGTGTCTTTCTCACTGGAGGTTACAAAGACTTGTGTGACAAATCAGATTCCAACTTTACTTATATAGTCTGATCGATAAACTAGGTTTTTTTAGACCACAAACTCCCAATGTCGACTACGTAATTGACGCACTAGTGGTTTATCTCAAGAGTTTCGAAACATGTCGGTATTTGCACGTTTTGCATTGTTTTCATTAGATAATACGTTCTTCTTTTGGAAAGAATAGAGATAATATGTATTTCCGGTTTTCCGGGTATATCTGTTTACTTACTGGATGAGACGTGCTGTCTGATTTTAATCCAAGTTTTATTTTAATTATAGAGGAACTGCTTGTAGCAAAATTATAAAAATAGCACGCGTCAAATTAGTTTCATTTTGATCTGAATTATGAAGGACATTCCTGCTACATTGATTAAGTCTGTAAAAATAACGAGTGCCATAAAATTCTGAATGAGAATTAACAAAAATTTAATTAATTAGGCCATTATTAGATACATTTTTTTGTTAATTAGATTAAAACTTATAACTAATATTTTTTATATAAATAATTTTTTAAAACTGTTATTTTGATTATATAAGAAATTTGATATAGATTAATAAAAAACGAATGTAAGAGAATAAGAGAACTGTTTTGTAATGTTGCAAATTTGATGAAATAATTAAATCAATGAATCAGTTAATAGTTTGATATATTTGGTAATGTCATGGACATGCATAAAATTATCTCTCGTCCATCGAAGTCTTTCCCAAGGTCTTGGAATCATGTGATCATTTGGTTATCTCAAATGATTGATAGATTGCAGAAAAACTTCAAGATACATATTTTATCCGTGTAAATGATTAAATAAATAATTACAAGTAATTATAATTTATAAATTTTTAGAAACTAGTATTAATCATTTATTGTTTAATACTAATACTACTTAATATTGATTAATTTATTAATCATTTATTGATTCGTTTTCAGTATAAAATATTGTACGTTTCCAAGGTGGCCACATGACATTTATGTTAACTGTTATTTTTGTCGTATTACATATATAACTTTTATAATTTATTTAACAAATTTTAGAAACTATCCAAAGATTTCGAAGGATTATAAATAATTTCCAGGTATTCTCTGAGATTCTCTAGGTTTCTAATGATTTTAAGACATTTTCAATAATTTTGAAGGATTTTAAGAGGTTTTTAGGAATTTTAAGTGTTACAAATGATTCGTATAATATTTAAAAGATTTAGTTGAATTTTAAAAGGACTTTATGAAATTTTAAGAAATTTTTATATGGAAAAAAGAAAATAGCAGGATTTACCATTTAGAAAAAGCAGGGTTTGAAATTTTCTTAGCAAAAATTACCATTTGATTTATAAAAGATTTTGTGGAAGTTCAAGGAATTTCAAGAGGCTTTCAAGAATTTTAAGAAATCTTTAAACGTATTTTAAGGGATTTTAAAGTTTTTCGTGAAATTTTAAAGAATTTTAAGAAGCTTGTAAAAATTGTAAGTAATTTGGTATTTTAAAAATGATTTTAAGGAATTTTAATATAGTCCTCATAGAATTAAAAAAAATTTTCAAGTCATTTTTGATTTTTAAAAGATTTTGTGAGATTTTTTATTTCAAGAGTTTTTTTTAGAAATTTTAATGCACTCTAGGGAATTTTAAAGAATTTCCCGAGATTTTTATGATTTGTAAACGATTTTGTAAAATAATTGTAAAGGATTTCATGGAATTTTAAATATTATATAGTGGAATTTTAAGATATTTAACGATGTTTTTAAGAATTTCAAAAGATTTCAGCGAATTTTAAGGGATTTCAATAGGTTTTCAATAATTTAAAGAAATTTTTTTACATTTTAAGAGATTTTTAAGGGAGTTTGTGTAATTCAACGAATTATAAGAAATTTTAAAGTTCCTTGAGAAATTTTAAAGGATTTCACGAGATTTTTATGATTTTCTAAAGATTTTGTGGAATTTTAGGGAATTTTGAACAATTTTTTTTAAATTGTTATGTATTTTAACGGATTTTAAAGTTTTTCGTGGAATTCTAAAGGATTTTAAGAAGCTTTAAAAAATTGTAAGTAATTTTGTCATTTTAAAAATGGTCCTCATAAAATTTAAAAAAATGTCGAGTCATTTTTGATTTTTAAAAGATTTTGTGAGATATTTTATTTCAAGAATTTTTTTTAGAAATTTTAACGCACTTTAGGGAATTTTAAAGAATTTCACGAGATTTTTATGATTTGTAAACGATTTTGTAAAATAATTGTAAAGGATTTTATGGGATTTTAAATATTATATAGTGGAATTTTATGATATCTAAAGATGTTTTTAAGAATTTCAAAAGATTTCAGCGAATTTTATAGGATTTCAATGGGTTTCCAATAATTTAAAGAAATTTTTATGCACTTTAAGAGATTTTAAAATTCCTCGTGGAATTTTAAAGGATTACAGGAAGTTTTAAGAGATTTTTAGGAAGTTTAAAAGATTTTGAAGTTTTTTGAAGAATTTAAAGTATTTAAAAGGATTTTGAGGAATTTCAAAAAGATTAGTAAAAATTTAAGAGATCTCATGAAATATTAACAAATTTGAAGGGATTTCGTGGAATTTTAAGATGTTTCTAGGTATTTCAAGAAATTTCAATGAATTTAAAGCGATCTTTTCCAAAGTTGTTGTAAATTCGAGAGATTTTAACGAATGTTAAATGTTGTGAAGTGATTTTAAATTTCAAAATATTTAAAGCGATATTATACGAAATTTTTGAAAAATTTCAATAGTATTATTAATGAAAATTTATACGCATTGTTAATACTTTTCTGTCAAGAAAAGTCTGAAACTCAGGGAAAAAAGTCAGTGAAATGGCAGGGAAATTGAAAAATTGAATCGTATGGCCACCCAGGTTTCTCAAAGACAGAAAAATTTATTTGAAGTGTTTTAAATTCCCGTAATTAAATTTAATTGATAAAAATCAATAAGAAATCTCTGAATTATTTATTTTATTATTATTTTATTTAATACTCTTCGTTCGATCTAAAAAATCCCGTGCAGAAATTTCGATCTGGCCCCGATTGGGGTCAGATCGGGTCCAGATCGGGAATCCCGATCGGGGCCAGATCTCGGATGAAACACACGCCCAGATCGGGGCCAGGTCAGTCTCATTATCATCCGTTTTATCAATTTCGCAAATAAAGTGTAATTTATAAATTATAAAATATTATTTATTTAAAACTGAAATACATTGAATTTTTAATTTAACTTAATTTTAACAATTAAAATTTCTTAAAACTTTAAACTCTTTAAAATTGCTCTTTAGAATTACTTTCTATATGTATTATATATATGTTATATGATGTTATATGATGTTATATGATGTTATATGAGTTATATGACTCAGCTATATACTCGGATTAATTATCGATTTCACCAAATTAATCTACTCTTTCAACAATAGGTGTCTGATCAGTTGATAATCCCTTAGTTATCGAAACACCACTTCCACTATCTAATCCTTTAGATTCCACAATTCCGGAACATTTCATCCTGTATTCATTATCCATATCCAAATATATCGACACGTTTTTCGGCAAATTGACCAATGATCCTGTATTCACATATTTCACAGGATTTTTCTGCAGAAAAATTACTTCCAATGATTCCATACTTCCTAGAGATAAACTTCGAAAATCAGCAAAACAGTTTCTCCTTAGATCCAAAATTCGAAGCTTATCTGATGCTGTAAGCCAATATTTTGGAAGATATTGAAGTTTATTATTTGCGAGGTAAAGTTCTTCCAGAGAGATCAGATTTCCAAAAGATTCCACTTCTATCTTTTTAAATAAATTATTACTCAGTGACAATATTTTTAACATGAAAAGGTTTTCAAATTCTCCACTAGGGACAGTTTCTAATTTATTGTCACTGAGATTCAATCTTCGAAGATTTTTTAATAATGATAAATTTGGCAGAATCTTCAGACTATTGTTGCTGAGTGAAAGATTTTTAAGTTTTGTTACAAAATTGAAGGTTCCCTTTCTGATAGTGTCAATTTTATTATTAGAGAGTTCCAAACTAGTCAAATTAAACGTGTCATCAAAAGAATCTGGTTCTATGTCAATTATACCATTTCCAGATAATGATAAATATTGTAAATTTGTAGCACTACTCAGAGAAAGGGAAAATTCATGGCAATATGTATTACAAATAATTTGAATTTTGTTTGCATCTAAAGCAAGGAATTCTATATTTTTTATACTCGAAGCATTGAATTTTTTAATTGAATTTTCCTCAAGATAAATGTGAGTCAAAGTGGAAGGCATCTCAAGAAATTCGAGGGTCTTAATTTTATTTTGGCTCAGATAAAGATGACTTAATTTAGGCATATTCTTTTTTAGATTCGCAGTAATATTGCATATTCCATTATTTCGAAGATATAAATTTTCCAAACTAGGGAAATAACGGTTATCAATTCTCAAATCACAATCTTTTTCATCATAAATATTTTCATCCAAAATCAATGTTTCTAGTTGGGGATGACTATTGAAAGAGAAAAGTTTTGAAGTTGAAATCAAATTTCTCGCCACATTCAAATAATAGAGATTTGGTAAAAATTTGAATGCTCCTAGTGAAATTTCTCTTATGTGATTGTCTTCCAGGTTTAGACAATTTAAATAAGAACTCTCCATGAATCCATCGCTTATTTTTTCTAAATCGGTCTTGGACATTTTTAACGTGATGTTTTTCTTCATTTCGTTACATTTTCCACTTGGGATGATCAAAGGTGTTTGGATTTGGGTTTTGTTCTGTAAAATTTATATAAATAATTAGTATTTATGATAAATTATATTGTTATTATAATTACATGGTATAGTAAAATTTTGTGAAGATTTTACGGTAATTAGAACTTCGCAGTCGATATTTAGTATAAGTAACTTCAAAAGCACCAAAGTAATGACGTTTTGCATCATCTTCTTGAATCTGTAAATAAATAGATCGAAGGGAAATTTTTAGTTAAAAAGAGGAAAGGGGTTTTTAAAATAAAAAAAATGATGATTGATATATAATCAATTAGTATGTAAAATTTATAGTAAATTAAATAATTTTTATTCTTAAATTCTTTTACTTTTCAAATTCTCTTATTTTTTACAAATATATATGTTTACAAATTCTTACTTGAAATTGAGAAGCAGAACTTTGTTTCTCGTTCTCTGGACGATAACTTCTGCATCACTAATTAATTATCATTCTTTTATAAAGCAATGCTGGAAGTATATGAGTTTCAGAAAAGAGGAAATACTTGATAATGACCGAAGCCATTGAATACGAATACTTTTATACGATCAATGGGTTATCTTATTCGATTAGTCTCTATAAAAAGTCAAAGTCTGTATTATTGTATTTCTACACAAAAAATATAATAATCAATGACATTTTGCTAATTCTTTCAAGAGAATTTTTTAAAGTTAAGGAATTTTAAGGAATTTTTAATGTTTTGAAATTTTGAGGAATATTAAGAGGTTTCTAAGAACTTTAAGAGATTCCAATGAATTTTAAGAGATTCGAAGGTTTTCGTAAAATTGTAAGTGATTTGAAAAGGTTTCTGGCTGTTTTAAAAATTTTGAAGGGATTTTAATATTTTAAATCTTGTGAAGTTTCGAGGAATTTTAAGAGATTTAAAAATGTTTCAGAGAATTTTAAGGGACTTTAAGGAATTTTAAATGTTACAATAAAATTTCCTGGTGTTTTAAAAGAAGTCAAGAGACTTTAATAATTTTAAAGGATTTTATAATTTTTAAAAGATTTTATAGCATTTTCAAGATTTCATGGACTGTAACAAGATTTCTAATAATTTTAATGAATTGTAAAGGACGTAAAAAGTCTTTTAAATGTTATTGTAGAATTTAAAGAATTTAAAGAAGTTTCTGATGTGAATATTAAGAGGTTTTTACGAATTTAAAAAGATTCCAAGAGATTTTTATGAGTTTTAAAATATTCTATGAGGTTTAAAGGATTTTAAATTTGTTAGGTGATTTTATTGAGGGATTTCAAAAGAATTTCTATACATGTATGATTTTAAAAGAATTTGTAGAATTTTAAAAGATTTCGAATGTTGTAAAATTTTAAGAGATTTTAAGAAATTGTTCTAATTATTAAAAGATTTCGTAGAATTTTTATGGATTTCATGAAATTTGATAAAATTTCTAAGAATTTTAAGAGATTTTAAATTTTAAGAAATTCCAAGAGGTTTTTAAGAATTTTTAGAGATTTTTGCTAATTTTAACTTGGATTTAAAGATATTTATGATTTTAATCGTCTTTGTGAATTTTTAAGGGACTTCAAGGGGTTTTTGGGAGTTTTAATAAATCTTAACGAATTTTAAGAAATTTCAAAGGGTTTTAGAAAATTTTAATGAAGTCAATAGATTTTAATATAATTTAAAAATTATTTTATGGAATTTTTAAGAATTTTGTGAAATTTTGTGAGATTTCTAATAATTTTAAGGGATTTTATGATTTTTAGAAAATTTTTTAGAATTTTAAGGATTTAATGGAATTTCATGAGATTTCTAATAATTTTAATAGTTTTTAAAGGACGTCTAAGGACTTAAATTTTATCGTAAAATTTACAGAATTTCAAGCAGTTTCTAAGAATTTTAAGAAGTTTTCACGAATTTTAAAAGATTTCAAGAGAGTTTTATGAGTTCTAGAATATTTTATGGGGTTTGAAGGATTTTAAAGTTCGTCGGGTAATTTTATTGATTTCTCTCATTTTTAAAAGATTTTATAAAATTTTTAAGGATTTTATGGAATTTGATAAGATTTCTAAAGATTTTAAGAGATTTTAAATATTAAGAAATTCCAAGAGGTTTTTAAGAATTTTTAGAGATTTTTGCTTGGATTTCAAGATATTTATGATTTTAATCGTTTTTGTGAATTTTTAAGGGATTTCAAGAGGTTTTTGGGAGTTTTAAGAAATCTTAACGAATTTTAAGAGATTTCAAAGGGTTTTATAGAATTTTAAGTAAGTCAAGAGATTTTAATAATTTTAAAAATATTTTACGGAATTTTAAAGAATTTTGTGAAATTTTATGAGATTTCTAATAATTTTAAGGGATTTTATGATTTTTAGAAGATTTTTTAGAATTTTAAGAATTTAATGGAATTTCATGAGATTTCTAATAATTTTAAGAACTTTTCACGAATTTGAAAAGCTTTCAAGAGAGATTTATGAATATTTTATGGGGTTTAAAGGATTTTAAAGTTTATCGGGTAATTTTATGGATTTCTCTAATTTTTAAAAGATTTTATAGAATTTTTAAGGATTTCATGGAATTTGATAGGATTTCTAAAGATTTTAACGAATTTTAAGGTATTTCGAAGGTTTTTCTGAAATTTTTTGCGCCATTAGTTTGTTTTCCTTCTTTCAACTTCAAGTTATTCAAATATGCGAGATTTTCGAGACATTTTGTGACACCACTTTTTTAATATAGAAGGATTCACTGCTTTTTCAATAGAAAAAATTCAATTTAATAAAAATGTCCAGAATTTTGAAAAGTTTTTTCTCAGTTTCTTCTGTTTCAATATAAAACCAAAAGACTTTTTATCCTAAACCTATCAAGTGAAATAGACTCAACTTTATTGCAGTTTAAAACAAATTTCTCGAAACAAAGTGCAATTTCTTTCGAAATGTCCCTCGAACTGTTTCTACTTAAATGGAGATTTCTGAGAAATAAAAGCCAATCGATTGTTGCATCTTATTGGAAATAAAATAATCTTGGATAGATCCGATTTCTATTTTTGTGAAAGATATTTATCAGAATTTAGAAAATAGAGGGAGTGCCTAGGAGAATAAATTTTTATTACAATTGATATTTAAAATATTTTTATTACACAGTTTTATGACAAAACATATAAGTTTAGAAACATACAAAACGATGCTTAATCTTTATTACATAAATTCGTAACATGTTTACCTAAATGTCCCAAAGAATGAGAATGTTTCCTCATAATGCTTCCCATATGCAAAGTTACCCCATTTGGCAAATTTTCCATCGATTCCATTTTTATTCTTTTGATGCTATTCTTTTTCAGGTACAAATTTTCCAGTGATGAATTTTTCAAATACAGAAATTGAGTCTCAGAAACCTGATTCGAATTCATGTTCAAATATTTTAAATTCGTCAACGGCTGGATCCAATCTTTGTAAAGTTTATGTAATCGATTCTCAGCGAGATCCAATTTAATCAAATTTTTCAAATTATCAAAAATTTTCTCATCCAAAATAGCTATATTGTTACCTCTTAAAGACAAAGTATCTAACTCAAAAAAATCTTCCAATGAATTCACCTGAAGTGTTTCAATTTTATTGTAACATAAAAAAAGTTTCTTTAAATTCGAAAGCGAAATTCCTTTGGGAATTTTATTCAGTAAATTATGACTCAAAGAAAGACATCTTAAAGATTTTAATCCATTGAATGTCGTATTAGAAATATCGGATATCAGATTAAAAGATAGATCTATTTTCTCTAAATTGTAACTTCCGTTAAAAGCATCCGAGTTAATGATTCTTATATAACAATGAGAAACAGATAATGTTTTCAAAGTTGTTTTGTTCCCTGGATTCATGTACTTATCACCGCAACAACCTAGTTTATTAAAATTATTTCCACCAATAAAAAGAGATGAAATATTTTGCAGCGAGGAAACATTGAATCGATAAATGTCACTTTTTTCCAATTCTAAGTAAATCAAAGTTTTTGGAATGCTTTCAAGATATCTTTCAATTCCTCCAGTATTTCGGGATAAATACAAGTGAGTCAGAAGTGGAAAATTATTACTAAAACTTAAGTGATGTAATCTATTATTTCTAAGGTAAAGATGTTTTAAATTAGGGAGCTTTCCGTAAGACACAAATTTTCCAGAAAAGTCATTCCTGGCATTTCCATCCAAGACAAGAGTTTGTAAATTTGTGTGGCTTCCAAAGGATAGTAATTTTTCAGCAGCTATGTTGTTTCTGGCTAGGTTTAGGTAGGTCAAATTTGGTAAATTATCGAAGGTTCCATTGGGAATCACGATCATATTGTTGCCTTCGAGGTTGAGACAAGTTATAGAGGATTTATCGATAAAGCCTTTGTAAATTAATTGAAGACCTGTATTGTTGAGATTTAGAGATATAGTAGAATTTGTCTTCATACAATGAGAGTCTGGTGATAGGTCTTCGAAAAGGTCTTGCTCAAAATCAATATCAAGTTCTGTATCATCAAATACTATAGTCTGACCGTTGACGGAAGTGGGAATTGAGATTGACATAATGATAAGAATGATAAAAAGCAGACTTTCATTTTCCATCTGAAATTTAAGTGGCAAGTGAATTTTTTTTAAAAACTTTTGGAACAAAAGTGCTCCAAAGAATTTAAATTTAAATTCTTTGAACTTCAAGAACAATTAAAAAGAATGTAAAGAAATTGAAAATAATTACTCCAGGAAACTGAGAAAAAAACAGGAAAAATGTTCAGTAAAGAGATTTTAACTTTACTTACTGTTCTTGAGTGGTAGAAACTTTCTAAATGACGACGAATGGAGAACTGCATATAAGCATTGAATTTAATCTTCAGAGCCATTTATGTGATTCATCAATAGCAATTACGATATGATTTATCCTAATTTGAGAACAGCACTTTCAATTCATAAAATGAAAGCAATTCATCTTTTAAAGGCTCTGCGTCTATTGAATTTTCTTCAAAAATAGAATTTGCAGTTAGAAAAAACTTAACAACACTGTTAATAAAAAAATTACGGATAAACTTCCGAAAAGGGTGGACCGCCGATTTTCTTCGGGCTTCGTATACATATGTATTTGGACGCGCTGGTTATGAATATGATAGTGAAAATTGGTGGAAATTTGATTTTCACGGTGAAATCATCAAAAAAGCACACGGAAAAAAATAGTTCTAGAGGAATTACCGAACTCGTTACGAAGTGGCGGATATGAGAAAAAGTCGGGAAGAATTACGGATCAAGTTTTCTGTAAATACTCTTGAACAAGTTCTAAAAGAATTAAATATAATTCGGGAAGAATTATTGAAGAGTACAGTAATTTTATTCACGTTAATCTAGAAAATTTACGGAACTTAAAAGAAGAAAAAACACAGTGGAAGACTAGATATTTTACAGTCGAGTTCGGGAATTTTCAAGGTCGTCGCACTATTTCTAGTACAAAAGAAATATTCCGATTTATAGAGGGGCGCTGCTAAGGATTGTAAGGATACCTACGCGAGATAAGGTAGAATCCTAGAATTTGCTTTATGATTTATACAAATTAAATGTTTATTTTTATTATAATTGCACACATTAGAAACTAGATACATGTATATTCTTAAACATAAATACATATACATATTTTTTAATAATTTATTATATTGAGGAGCTGAAACAGAAAAATTGGATTAGAGAATGCATGATGCAGGAATCGAACACGGGTTTCCGGAATGACAGCAAGATGATTATCCACTCTGCTACAGATTAAAATATGTGAGTTAGAATTTTATCGTCCATATGAATGAAATGCTATAAAAAATTTCTAAAATTAACAAATTCGTAATTTGTGTAATTAATAATTATTTTAAATATATATGTAATTAATATTATTATTTTACGTATTTTTGTAATTCAAAATGTGTGTCGGTGTAATTATAAAAGTTGAAAATAAAAGGACATTTAGTTTACAGATTAGTATATATGATTCTTTATTATTTGGTTTGAATTTTGAAATACAATTTATTAACTTATAAAAACACTCATAACCTTATAAAAACACTCATAAAAACACTCATAACCTCCATTTTTAACGAATAACGTTTACTGTTAGTAACGTTTATATTTACTTGTGCTCTTTACCCATGCAATACAATATTGATTATTAATATAAAAAGAGGTACTTACTTCAGATAATCCTCATAAGTTGTATTATTTTTGTTGATTTCGAACGCCTATACCGGGGACGCCAGCATGTGACTCTCACAACAGCAACACATACACTAACGCAACTTACTGTAACTGTGTGGCGCGCCGCTACGTATGTGTACTTCAAAACATTGTGGAGTTCGGGAATTTTCAGAGACCCAGAACTATAATTCTCCCGATCGTAGGACACGAAAAATTACTACAAAGGAAATATAAATTCTCTTGAATTTTTCTAGAGAAAATATCTTACTATTCTATACTTTATCTTGAACTTATTCGTAATTATCATTTCTGACTTTTTATTTTCAGTTCGGTAATTATTCTGGAACAGTTCGAGTTGTTTTACCGAAAAGTTATAGATTAACTCCCGAATTTTTCTCATATCCGCCACATCGGAATAGTTCGGTAATTCTTCCAGTACTATTTTTTTCCGTGCATAAGAATCATGGTTTCTAGCGTTTATCTCATTTAATATTCAAAATTTTTAAAAATGTTTCAAAACAAAGTTGTAGAACTCATCGAAATACACATTTTTTGTTACAATTATTTTTTTCTGCGAGTGATAGTTTCCGAGAAAATCAGAGATATATTGATTTAAAAAAAGGGCATGCTCTGCCCGTGGTTTGTGAAAATTTTTTTTTCGAAGTCACCTCGGCCAAACGAAATGATATATCGCTTTCAAACTTTGGAATATGGGAAATGAGACACTAAATTGCCTTCTAAAATTTAATTTGAGTAGTAATTTTGAAAAAAAATCCCATCCCTACCTTACCGACTTAGCTTTTTTTTAAAAATTACTACTCAAATTAAATTTTAGAACGCAATATAGTGTCTCATTTCCCATATCTCAAAGTTTGAAAGCGATATATCATTTCGTTTGGCCATGGTGACTTCGAAAAAAATTTTTCACACTTACCCGATCCCTACCTTACCGACATTTTTTCTCTGCAACCTTACTTGTACAGTTCCCTGCATTAATGCCTTCCATTGAAAAAAAGTCAACCCAACCCTGGTTTTCATTAGAATCTTATGGAAACCAGGGTTGAGTTGACTTGTTTTCAAGGGAAGGCTTTAATGCAGGGTACTGTACATTTATTGAAATACAATATAAAATTGAAAATTTTTAAAATAAAAAAAAATATGCTAAGGTATGTTTATTTGGTCTTAAATTTTTATAAAAATATAAAAAATTGTTTGAAAAAATTTTTTTTTATAAATTTCAATATTTAGGACCAGATAAACGTAATTTTAGAAATTTTCAATTTGATACCTCAATCATTATAAAGAAAAATCATTATAAAAGAAAATCATTGTGAAGGGAAATAGCAAAGGAAAATGGTAAAAGGGAATGGTAAAGGGAAATGGTAAAGGGAAACAGTAAAGGGGAATAGTAAAGGGAAATGATAAAGTGAATGATAAAAGGATATGGCAAAAGGGAATGGCAAAGGGAAATGGTAAAGAGATATGGCAAAGGGAAATGGTAAAAGAGAAAGGTAAAGAGAAATGATAAAGGGGAATAGTAAGAGTAAATGGCAAAGGGAAATGGTAAAGGGGAATAATAAGGGGAAATGTCAAAGGGAAATGGTAAAGGGGAAAGGTAAAGGGAAACGGCAAAGGAAAATGGTAAAAGGGAATGGAAAAAAGAAATGGCAAAGGGAATGGCAAAGAGTAAGGGAAAAGAGATATGGCAAAGGAAAATGGTAAAGGGAAATGGTAAAGAGAAAGGGCAAAGGGAAATGGTAAAGGGATATGGCAAAGGGTAATGATAAAGGGAAAGGGTAAAGGGAAATGGTAAAGGGAAATGGCAAGGGGAATGGTAAAGGGAAATTTCAAAGGGAAATGGCAA
>CAJFCO010000183.1:985278-1006312 GCA_904066015.1 Synergus gifuensis
TTTTAGACTATAACTTTTCAAATAATCAAAATTTTGACTTGAAGTAAAGAAAATAAATGTTCCTTGCATCGAGACGAATCGATTGGTGTATATGATTAATGGATTTCATTAAAAAATAAGGATGTTATGGTTAATTGTATTTTCAAAAATTAATTTTTCGACTATAACTTTTCAAATAATCAAAATTTTGACTTGAAGTAAAGAAAATAAATGTTCCTTGCATCGAGACGAATTTATTGGTCTATAATATTATTTCATTTCATTGAAAAATAACAAAGTTATGGTTCTATTTAATTTTGAAAAATTAGTTTTTCAACTATAACTTCTCTAATATTCAAAATTCGAAGCTGACCTAAGGAAAATAAAGGTTCCTTCCGTCGAGACGAATCGATTGAGCTATAAGATTAATGCATTTCATTGAAAAATAAGAAAGTTGTACTTTATTGTAATTTTCAAAAATGAATTTTTTGAATATAACTACTCAAATAATCAAAATTTAATGATGATGTAAAGAATACTTAAGCAAAGTGCTCATTGAATGAGCACAGAAGTTGATTCAACTTCACAGCTAGTTAGATATTTTTTTAAATTTCGAGAATTTGCTAATGTCGAGAATTTTCAAATGTCGCGTCGACAATTTTGTATAATCGGCAAATCTATTATACCTAACACCCGAGATTTTACAGTGTTGGGAATTTTTTATGGTCCGAAAAATAATATAGTATTTATAGTTGAAAGTATTCTAAAAATCACGTTATATCTAAAATTGTTCGCTTTTGTGATAAAAAAGTAAGTTATAAATTATTTTGTTAAGGAGTAGATATAGAAGTAGAGCTTGGCAATTAACTTTCAATTGCTTCGTTTATCATCGAGGGCATTTCGAATAAGCCCAAACTTTAAGCGAATGAAACGTGGCGCATTATGGTATAATAAAGTTCTTTTGAAAAGTATTAGATACTTATTTAATTGAATTAAACGTTAAAGTGATAGGTCGTTAAAATAACCGTTAAAATGAAAATAAACGTTTAATAATAATTTCATAGAATTCTATCAAGATTTTCGAAACATTTTAAGGGATCTCTAAAAGGATGAAATATATTTCAACAAATTGTTCCACTGAACAACAAGCTACACTCGAATCTCCCAATATCGACCTTCCCAATATCGACCGCATTCCTTTCTCATTAACGTAGGGTTGCCATGTCCTTCCAAATTGTCTCACTTACTCTCATAGAACGTGACGTCACTGACTTGAGAGTAAGTGAGACAATTTGGAAGGACATGGCAACCCTAATTAACGACCTGCAGTTACCTCAAATATCACTGGATACACTGCGCATGAGTTGCGCGCTCTGAATCTGATTGGTTGCTATTCGCGCGCAATTTAAAATGCTAAGAAACATTATTTATGTGCAATACGCATGCGCAATTAATATGACGCATGCGCAATTGATGTGCCATTTGAGAAGAGGAATTTCGTCGATATTGGGAAAGCGTCTGGTCTGGATTTCGTCGATATTGGGAGATTCGAGTGTATAAGTAGTGTGACGTTGCAGATTTTACTCTGTAACGTCAAAGATATAGTTACCGGCACCGGAGACAATAGTTGTTTTGACTCGCGTCGTCCGATATTTCACAACCAAAAAGAGAGCCACTCCACGAACTTTCGGAGCACTCTCGAAAGAATATAATAGATTCTAATTTTTCTCGAATATATTTTATGTAAACCTCGAGCCATTCCAACTAATGAAGTATGTCAAGGAAATCAAGGATTTGGATTTATTGTGAAGGAAGGATGTTTTAGAAAGGAAGTCAACTATTTAAATCATGTCAATACTCCTGCCAATGACCAGAGTTCGCCGTTTCTCAGGCCGTGGGCGCACGGAGCCCCGCGCATCCAACTAAAAATTATATTTCTTTCGTTAGCCTGTTGGAAGAAATATCATCGTAATAATTGGCTCCAATCGATTTGTTCGATTTTTGAGAATGCAGCAGAGGATGCTCGGTCATTCCGCAAACTCATATTTGTTGTCCGTGAACAACAGCACAGGGCACATCATTGACTAGCCATATTATGGTGACTAGTGACAGGACTTTGTTGAATTACGTCACTAGTCACATGACTTGGATGACTGCAGCGATTGGCTGGAATCAACTCACATTTCATGATGGCGGCTGACTGACTTCCGCTGGCTGTCAACGAACTCCCGCCTTGACATTCGTTCCTCTCATGGTGCGTTTATACCTCGGCCTGCCCGACCGGTGTAGGCAGAAAGTGTATGAGAGTAAAAGAGATAGAGAGTTCTTTTTGTCCAATTTTTCAATCTCTATCTCTTTCACTCTCATGCACTTTCTGCCTGCACCAGTCGGGCAGGCCGAGGTGTAAACGCACCATCAGTATTCTCAGATTGTGGGATTTTTCGGCCCCCGCCACACGACCCACGAGCTCATACTTTCTCCCTCTAGCAACAGTCACGAACCTATTGATAGAGAAAGAAAGCATGAGCTCATGGGTCGTGTGGTGGGGACCGAAAAATCCCACGATCTGAGAACACTGGTTCCTCTTCCTCACTCTCTTTCTGGTAGTTCTGTGGGGAAGAAGCCTTTTTAGTGTGTCCGTAATTAATTGAGGAAAAAGGCCAGAGTGGCTTATCAATCTATTGAAAAGGATAAAATAGTAATAATCTCCAGTTTATTGTAGCAGAGGTAATGTCTTTATTTTTTTCTGGCAAGTTTGACAAAGTATTAATTGTCTAAATCTGATTATGTAACTCTTGGAGTCACTTCCCAGATAACAATCGTGCAACGCACGTTACTCGCACGGCGTGCGAGGTACGCGGTGCGTGCAGAGCACTGATATATATAATGCACTGGATACACGACTGAATGGTGAGAGCGTGAGGCAACTTGAAAAGTCGAGCCGCCATGTTTTAGAGGGATTTTTAGTGAAATATGGCGGGAGATTCAAATGTATTATAGAGGAAAATTTAAACTTTGTAAGAAAAAAACCTTTAAATGCAATTTATTATTAACAAATTAAAGGTAAAAGGTAATAATTTCAATAATAAAAATAATTAAACATTTATAAAAAAAAGAAAGCAGATAGGATTATAATATTTATTTTTTTCTTCTGTTCAAAGGCACAATACAAAAATTTCAATTGTAAAATACAATAAAATTGTATTAACTAAATTAATTTAATAATTACAAAAGAAAAAAATCAAATTAATATTATGCAATAATATCCATAATTAAATTATATCTAATGAAAATGGATACTCATAATAACTTATAAAATAACGTATGCGGTATAGTGAAAGAAAGATTAAATAGGAAAAAGTTCTTTCCTCGTACATGTAAAAAGATATATTATAATATTACTATGTTTCATTCAAATATCCCATTATGTCTTCTAATTGATTTGGTAAAATTATTTTCTGCAGCTGAAAAAAAATGAAAGTAATTATATAATATGAATGATTTGATTGGAATTAGGATAAAATCAAATCATTTTTAACAAACTTTAATGTAATAAATATTTTAAATTATACCAACTTCCTTTTTTTTAAAGCATTCAATTATTTTGATTAATAAAATTAATATCTTTTATGAAAATTATTCATTTTACAATTTTATTACATTAATTTGTTAATAATAAATTGCATTTAAAGGTTTTTTTCTTACAAATTTTAAATTTTCCTCTATAATACATTTGAATCTCCCGCCATATTTCACTAAAAATCCCTCTAAAACATGGCCGCTCGACTCTTCAAGTTGCCTCACGCTCTCACCATTCAGTCGTGTATCCAGTGTATTATATATATCAGTGGTGCAGAGTGCGGTTCATATGCGTCGCATTTGTACGAGGCACATACGTGTGAAGCATATGCATCGCACAATGTGAGAGGCACGTATGTGCGATGCATATGTCTCGCATTTTATGATGGACATAAAATATGTTTTTTGTGTTTTTGCTTAATTTTAAGGGCATGTGATACTTTACTATAAGAGCAAGTTAGTTATACCAATTATACATTCATAATAATAAATATTTTTAGCTAATAAGAGTCAATAAATCTTCGTCTACATGAAACGAAGGTTTACTGACTCTTATTTACTAAAAATATTTATTATTATGAATGTATAATTGGTATAACTAATTTGCTCTTATGGTAAAGTATCACATACCCTTAATAATTATTTTTCTTTAATTTTTAATTTTTAATTTTTTAATTATTAATAATTTTCTAAGTCTACATTGAAGCCTCTATTTTGTCTCTGTTCAGTTTCAGAATGTAAAATTATTAATGACAATTAATAGTTATAATTATTTACTATTTTAAAATATTTAGTAATCACATAGAGATTGATCACCTACATTCTAACAAATTATCATTTGGACAATAAATGTAGTTTGAATAATAATTGTATAATTTTCATTAAAATATTACTATAACTTTAATATTTTTAATTAAAAAAAAATTTTTTAATCTATTTTTTGAAATAGTACATATATAGTACTATATATTATACTCCAGTACAGACAGACAGTAGTTTTTTTGTCGCAAAAAATTTTTATTGTACCAATAAAATATCCTATTATATTATATCAATAAATTCTTTGGTTTTAGGTTTTGTAAAAGAGAATATTAAAAATATGAAAAATTTTATATACTTATTTTATTCATTGTTAATGCAAAAGCTTTTTTTAATGAAATTATCTTGAAATATTTTAATATTTGTGTATGTTTGAGTGTACCGTGGAAAAAATGTATTACCATCATCTCGACAGCTTAGGGTAATGGTTAGGTAGCTGGACTCGCGTCCCGTAGGTCATGCGTTCGATTCCCCCGCGTTGCGTGCGAAATTTTATTTGTTATATATGCGTTAAAATTTACAAATATTGATTATTTACAAGTATTTCCATAATATATGAATGAATAATCCGTGGTCTTAATTAATAATCTTTTTTTATAAGATTTATTTTTATTTTTTCAGTGGCTGGCTAGACCTTCTAGCCTCTTTTAGTACTCAAAACGTGCAAAAATGGAAAAATAAAAAATTTCTATACAATTAATTTTTTTTTAATTTTACAAAGTAACAATATCATTAAAATATAAAAAATAATATCCTTTTCAATGCAACCGCATTTTGACCGCACGCATGCGAGTCGTACGCCGTGAACTCGCACGATATGCGAGCGATATGCATCTCAATTGAGAACGCATATGTCGCGGTCTATGAGGGCAACACCGTGACGATGTTCCGCACGCGTGCGTGCATAATGCGTCGCATATCGCTCGCATTTTGTTATCTGGGATTTGTCTCACATCGCCATTTTTGATCTCTTGATATTTTACATTGGTGGGTAGTAGACTGTCAGGAAGGTTAGTCTTGGTTCCAAAAATGTACATGTAAAGCATTGTAAACTGAAATAAAAACAGTTTTTAAGCGTAAGTAAGTCATAAATTTATTAATAAGTATATTTTATAAGTGAACAATTCATTTCCGCTTATTTTGAGTACCCACTTGTCCCTTGAAATACTTTTAATTTTTTAATATAAAATAAAATGTCATAAATTTGTACGTTATTTGGCCGTTTGATTTGTGTTGATAAACTCAAAGACATAAATAAAATCGATGCTTTAACAATTAAATAGTAAAGTTAATTGTTATAGCATCGATTTTTCTTGTGTATGGAGTTATCAACACAAATCAAACGGCCAAATAACCTACAAATTTATGACATTTTATTTTATATTAAAAAATTAAAAGTATGTCAAGATACAAGTGGGTACTCAAAATAAGCGAAAATGAATTGTTCACTTATAAAATATACTTATTAATAAATTTATGACTTACTTACGCTTAAAAATTGTTTTTATTTCAGTTTACAATTCTTTACATGTACATTTTTGGAACCAAGACTAACCTTCCTGACAGTCTACCCCCCACCATATAGCCTGTGACGTCACATTGCACATCCTAATTGTGAATTCGTTGTTTTCTCGAGAGTGCTCACCATGGAGAATAGACATAAGGAGACCAAACTAGTGCATTCAAAAACACGCACTTTTCTGTTGCCAGAAGTTCACACATACACATATACAAAGTCACACGTACTCATAGTACAGAACTTCCCGAGTGAGGCGTGTCATTCGCACTTTAAAAAAAATATGGCTGCCGTTGTAAACATTACCAGCTGACATTACACACGTACGTATAACCGCAGGAGAAAACTTGTCACACGCAGAATATTTATGAACACAGTCCAATATATTCTTAATTGTAAATATATTACTTACCTCATCCATAGTAGTTTAAAAATCACAGTTTGAAGTGGCCTGTCAAAACAAAAACATTAATGGCAGCCATATTTTTTTTAATGTGCGAATGGCACGCTGCACTCGGGAAGTTCTGTACTATATGTAAGTGTGATTTTGTACATGTATGTGTACGAACTTCTGGCAACAGAAAAGTGCACGTTTTTCGTGAAGTACATGCATTTCAGTTTGGTCTCCTTATCTCTATACTCCATGGTGCTCACATTCAATCTTGTTATGTTTCGCGTGTGTTTTATTTTTAATATTTGATTCTTTGATTTCAATTGTATCATATTAATTTAAATTCAGTTTTGCTATAACGATGTTTGATACGGTTGTATCAAACATATTGATAATAGACACTCGTCTATTTTATCTGAGAATTGAATCCTCAATTCAATTCTCCATTTCGAATCTTTGAATTAATTCGGTGATAATTCACTTATTTTTCTTAAGTCGATATAAATTAAACTTAACTTTTTGATTTACCAAACTAATATAATCTTTCGCTTTGTAAATCAAACTAATGAATTCTTAAATATGTAATTGTTTAACATTATTCTTTATCCGCGTGTTATGTGACTCGATTGATTCCATTTTAATTTCTATTTGTGAAATATGTAAATCAAATTGTTTCTCGTACGAAATTTGGTCTCGATTTCTTTCCGTTACGCTCTTTCAATACCCATAATCTTGAGATTTCATTGACATAGTAGTTGTTTTATTTTCAGGATTTGTGAATCGTAGGAATTCATCGTCATTTATCCAAATAAATGATTGGCGCATTACAAATTTGAATTCCTTTGGAATATTGAATAAACTATGAACTTTTAAGATTGTAGTTTCGTGGTCAGAGACCAGATCACGTTACAGTAGTCTGAAGGCATTCTCGGAGCCCTCGGAGTTCACATCAGTCTCCTCGAGTTATACATACCATATATCCTAGCTGAGAAAACTTTTGTGAAGTATAATTCCTCGAGTGTTCTGCAAGTTTCTAAGTTTGGGCAGCAATTGTCATTATGGACCGTTTTGTTTGCAGAATACAATCGTCGGAACCCATCTTTATCGTAAGTTAACAAATAAAATTTATAATAAATTATATAAAATTTAATAAAATAATTTATTTAATTATTTTTATTTATTTAACAATTGCTTAAACACTTTCTTCACTCAATTCTGTCAAAACTTTATCTTGAATTATATTAGACTTTAGACGAGTTTTCACGTGAAAAATTATCAGTGCATAAAAAATTAATCGCAGTATTAACAGTTTGTAACTCAGATTAAAATTAAATTTTATGTACTTATTTGTTTCCTAATTCTCGAACATCATTTTCTTTTCAAATTGTCACTAGTATCATTCATTGACTATTATTTTTTTTTTTTATATCAAACTTGAGATTTATTAAAAAATCATTGCATTTTTTTAAAACTTTCGAGATTCTCTTGTTCTCTTACATATGAAGTTTTACTGCGCATCTTCTTACTTATAGAAAAAAGTTGTAATTTTTTTAGTTTCTCAATTAAGGGTGTTGGAGCGCCGGAACAAAAAATTGAAAAAAAATACAAAAAAATGGTGAAATCTATGGAATCTATCGTATCCAATCACATCCTATCGTATCCCATCCTATCGTATTCTATTGTATCCTATCGTATTCTGTCGTATTTTATCCTATCGTATCCTATCTTATAATACCCTATCGTATCCTATCGTATCATATCACATCATTTCGTATCCTATCCTATTGCATCCTATCATATCCTATCCTATTATACCACCCACTAGTGAAAATTCGCAATATTGTTTCCAAAATCGAATTCGTTACAGTGGTCATGAAATATAGCTATTTACTTGACAAGTGTGGAAAGTATAGGCAATTCTCGTTAATTTCTGGAAGTTATTTGTTTAATTTGCGAATTTCCAAAAATTACGTACATGACTGAAATACCCCTCCCCCCTTACCATTACATTTACAATAAAAATTTAGAACCAGATTAACGTACCCTAGCATATTATTAGATTAATTTTTATATTTTTTAAATCTTATGTTGCAGGATGGAAAGTTTTTAACTGGCAACTTTTATTATAAAAAAAAATGCCAAGAAATTGAAAAAAATACTCCACTACATCATGCAGCTTTCCATGGAGATTTGAAAGCTGTCCAATTGTTGGTAGAAGAGGGCGCAGACGTTAATGCCTGTTGGTTTTCTCGAACGCCGCTTCTGATAGCATGTGGCAGCTTTGAAAATAATATATTTGAACCAAGAAGCTCCTTGTTAGGGGAAGACCGTTTCGATCATACTCCTCCTCGCACTCCATACTATCATCAAGCGATAGCGGAGTACTTGATTGAAATCGGTGCGGACATTAATGTTTGCGATGGTGCCGATAGGACAGCTTTAGACTTATCCTGCGAAGCCGGTAACTTCGAAGTGGTGAAGCAGTTGAATGATCGCTCTGCAACAATCAACATCACAGGTTACTCCACATTGCATCGTGCTGTCAAAGGAGGAAATCCACAAATAGTTCAACTAATCGCGAACGAAATTGTCTCTAGTAACAAAAATATAAATCATATGATCTGTTTTGGCGAAGGATCACCTCTAGAGTTGGCGGTTAAGAGAATGTGGAATCATCCTAATGTTTGCCAGATCGTAGAAATCTTACTACGTGCTGGCATGCATGTAAATGGTCCACCGCATTTCATTAACGAAACTCCACTTCATAGTATTTGCAAGAATGTAGCCAGTCCTATAGGGCTGCTTAAATTACTTTTGAAGTATAACGCGGATATTAATGCCACATCTTATATGGCAGGACCACCTCTCAATTATGTACTTCGTAGATTCCTTGATCCAGCTGATCTGGACAGTACCTTAAGAGAACATGAAAAAGTTGTCATCATTTTAGATCATATTTCTAACATAGGGATAAATAAGCTATATGTTAATCCTAACGACATGATATCCCTTTGCCGAATGATGGAATCTGAATTAAAGTTAATGAAAAACCCAATTAACGAATTAAATGGATTGTCGGTTTTCGATATTGTAACAAAAAATATAGACATCGCGGGTAGTATTCTGGAAAATCAAAGCATAAATGGTATATTATCTAGTCTAGTAGAAAAATTACCTCTTTCCGGTACTTCTTTAAATAATAAGTGTTTACAGATTCGTTCGCGACGATTACTATTTTTATCAGCGTGTGATGTCTTTACAAAACACATATTTTCTTATAAATTACCTTTAGAGCTTGTTAAGAAGTGTTGTATGCTTCTATCGACAAGTGATTTGCATAACTTATCCGAAGTTATAAAGATGTAAGGGTGAAATTTTGTAATTTTAAGTTAGCTTTAAGTTGTAAATATATTTTACGGTAAATATAAATAGGACATACCATTGAATAAAATTTTCAGAAGAAGCATTTTTGATTTTCTTAACCCTTATATTCGAGAACACACACGGGGTCATTTTGACCCAGTCTTTTAAGTATACTTTGAGAATACTCAAAAAACAAGTTTTGATTTTTTTCATAACACTTTATTTTCTTGTAAAAATGCCTTTTTTTTGAATTTTGAAAAATATATTAAAGACTTCAAAGAAACTTATATGTAATTGTAAAATTGTTATAAATTACTTATATATATATATATATATATATATATATATATATATTTATATAATATTTCGTTAAAATCTTTCAACTTCTTAAGCTTCTTCTATAAACTCACCAAATCCTTAAAAAAGGGAGGGTCTCTAAGGCAGGTTTTTGGCCCACTTTAGATTTAACCCAAAAAATTCGAAAAAATCCATACAGTATCTACTAACAATAAGAAGTCAATTCCACCATAAACGCTGATTTCGAATCCGAGGTCCGTGGACCTCCAGAATATCAGATTCAAGGTCATTTGAAAGTCAAACTGCAAAAACTCCTATAAAATAAATCCAGGGAATTAAAAAAAAATCAGAAAAATACATACATAAGTTTTTGGGAACGCTGATTTCAAATCCGAGGTTAGTTGACCTTCATCATATCAGATTCAGGGTCATTTGAAGGTCAAATTGCAAAAAATCCGATAAAGAAATCCAGAAAAATAATGGGGGGTGATGGTTGTCCGTTTAGGGTGGAATTGACTTCTTATTGTAAGAATAGATACTGTATGGATTTTTTCGAATTTTTTGGGCCAAAAACCTGCCTTAGAGACCCTCCCCCTTTCTAGAAATAAATGTCCTTAAAACGACTTGATATCTCATAAAATATCTTAAAGTCGCTTGAAATTACTAATAATCTCCCAAAATACCATCAAATCCCATAAAATTACTTAAAAACACATGAAAGTCTTATGAAATCCCTTAAAATTCCTGAAAATCAAATGAAATCTCGTAAATCCCTTGAAATCTATTAAGCCGTTAAAATAATTTAATATCTTATGACATATCTTTAAATCTCTGAAAATTATTTAAAATTTCATTCAATTTCGTAAAATCCTTTAAAATTTCATAAAATTCCTCAAAATACCATAAAATCCCTTAATATTTCTCTAAAATTTCAGTAAATTTCGTAAAACCCTTTTAAATCCCTTAACATTATTCAAGATTCCATGAAATCTCATTAAATTTGTTAAAATACTTTAAAATCCAATGAAATATCATACAATGCCTAAAAATCTCTTAAAAGTCTCTCTTACTTAACATTCCACAAAACATATAGTCAAATCCCTTAAAACTACTTTATAATCCCATAAAATCTCATAATTCTTATAGTAACGGATCTGTAAATATACGAATATATTCGTAATAATATAATAATAATATAATAGTAATAATATAATATAATAATAAATAATATATAATAAATAATATACTATATAATAATAATAAATAATATAATAATAATAATAATAATATAATAAAATAATAATTCGTAATAATATATGTATACATATATATTAAATATTAATACATTAAAAAGTGATATAAAAAAACGCATGAAAATAAGTTTACTATAAATAATCTGTTCAATTTTTCATATAATATTCACTAACCCTAGATATATATTTTGAAATATTTTTTAGCTTCACTAATAATTTATTTTTCACTACCAAAATAATTACTTTGCTTCCTCATACAGGAAGCTATGTAATCATTACATTTTCCAATATTTTTAAAATGGTTTAATAATCACTTGTGTGTGTGTGTGTGTGTCGCAGTTTTTTCTCGCCCTATTAACTGAAAGACAGTTGTAGATAAATTGATGAAATTTTTAAGGTATATTGGCTCCACCTATATCTCAAAACGTGTCAAAGGATTTTTCAAAATATTGAATTAAAAAATTTTTATATACATTTAGAATTTTTTTTAAAAAATGAGCACAAAAAAATACAAATATAGTTAAATGGAACACCCGAGATCGAATTCACAGCTAGTTTATCACTTTAATTGTTTCAAACTCAATAGTGTCAAAATTTGCCAAGTGGGCCACCTATTTCCCGATGGCCGAGATTTTTCCGCCGTAAGTACTTTTTTCTATTCATAAGGATAAATAAAAAATACAATTTAAGCAGTTTGCCGAAATTTGAAATTTTACAACAGTTATTGTTAATAACATTTGTTATGAGAAAAGTATAATGTTATGAGAAATATTTCAATGTTAAATTTAAAAGTACATTCATTGAATAAGTAAGTGACTTTTATTCCTGGCTAAGGCTGACGCCCTCTCATAGGCTGCTTAACCTTAAATTATTATTAATTAATTGTGAGGAGTCGTGAGTTGTCGAGGGAGGCAAGGAAGTACGCAATTAAAAAATTTATAAATTACAATTTATTCATAAAAAAAGAATGTAAAAAATTACAAAGTCAGAAGGAAACCATCGTCACTCGGTCGCGGAATGACTCGATATAAACTAACAACCTTTTGAGGAGACTCGATATAAACTTAAAGAATGTTCATCGCGAACCGAGTGAGCGGCGATGGGTTTAAAATGATATAGCAGGTTTTAATTGAATAATTTAAAAGATGTTAACTCAAATTGGTGGTGTTAAGTTGAAATTAGTCACAAGTGTGACTGGCCTGAAAGAGGCTCGTGCTAGGTCCCCGCAGCCTGGAGCAGCGTACACAGACCCACTACTTTTGCAAAAGGATAAAGTATAGAAGAGAGAGGAAGAGGGGAACCCCAGCCTGGAGCAGCGTACGGAGTTCCCCTTTTCTACTGCACCTGGTGTTGAAGGATGGAGATGGTCTGCTGGCTGGTCCACGGTATGATGTTGCAGGCTTGGTGATCCTGAGCAGAATGAATTGCTGTGGGCCGACAGTCGCCTTATATACCTTGGAAAAGGTGAAGCGACTGGTGAAACCCCCTTTTTCTCCGTCTTGTTGTGCCCTTTGTAGTCTTCAGAATTTGGCATTATTGCTGCTAGGTGTGCAAGTACAGGGTTTACTACCTGTTTAATCCTTCTATTGACCGCTATTTAATTTGATTGCAGTCAGGTATGTAACTGACAATAGACTTTTGTGGTCGTACCTGACTCTTTTGCCTATTGTTAGGCGTATTGTTTGATGAGTAGACGCTGGTGAGCGTCGTTCGGTGTGTTGCCTATGCTCAGGCGTGTTTCTGGGCCGGTATGCCATACTGTTACACATTTTTCTGCCTGAATTCGGTCATTATTTATTTTCTATCGATTCGCTGCATGGATTTTTCTAAATTTTTTAGTGATTAATATGGACTTGACACTCTTTCGATAGACATTTCTTTTTTTACAATAAACATAATTTGTTGAAGATATAAACAATTTATTTAAACAAATGAAAATAATTATAACTTCTCTATTGAATTTTTCGTTTTTCATCATTGAGTACGAAGCTCTATTTAATAACAATTTAAAAAAAAAAAAGAAAACATGAAAACTTCCACGGGGTTCCAAGTTATTGCTATTTTTTGCTAGGCGCGCAGCGGGCATGAAGACCCATACAATGTTGCTTCAGACATATTTTAACCAGCGTTCATTTGCTTCTTCTTTTCATCCACGTCTAACATGCAGTTTTCTCATTCTCACATGGGAAAACTTCACGCTTATCGAGTCCGCGGCCCACACGACACGGGCGATGCCCGCTGCGCGCCTAGCAAAAAAACGCAATAACTTGGGACCCCATGAAAGTTTTCATGTTTTCTTTTTTTTTTTTAATTTGTTATTAAATAGAGCTTCGTACTCAACGATGAAAAACGAAAAATTCGATAGAGAAGTTATAATTATTTTCATGTGTTTAAATAAATTGTTTATATTTTCAACAAATTACGTTTATTGTAAAAAAAAATGTCTATCGAAAGAGTGTCTAGTCCATATTAATCACTAAAAAATTTAGCAAAATCCATGCAGCGAATCGATAGAAAATAAATAATGACCGAATTCAGGCAGAAAAATGTTATTAACAATAACTGTTGTAAAATTTCGAATTTCACCAAACTGCTTAAATTGTATTTTTTATTTATCCTTGTGAATAGAAAAAAGTACCTACGGCGGAAAAATCTCGGCCATCGGGAAATAGGTGGCTCACTTGTCAAATTTTGACACAATATAAAGTTAATAAACTGATATCAATAAATTTATTAATTTTATCGAATTTATTTTAAAAATAGATGAATTGTTGGTTAAATTTTTAATTAGATTAATGAACTCTACTTATCACCAGGATTGAGAGGGATGTAGTTATAAAGACTTTGATAAATGGAAAACAGTCTTTGTTGCATGATATTCACTCTGCCTCGGGTTATCTTGTGTCAAATGTATAAAACTGAGTTTTCAGGAACCCTCCTTTTAGTTTTCACCGCGCATCAGAAATAAAAGGTACCACTGGCAAATGTATTCTGAATAGAAATGACAGAAATTATAAATAATTAACATTAATTAGTGTATAAAAAACGATTGCTTTTGATGATTCAATCAAGTGGTCTAAATAATTTATCATTAGAAGTGAATCTATGCAAGAAGGTTTCTATACTTTCAGATTATATTTGTCCTTCAGTATATATTTTATTATCTAAATCTTTTATATCTAAATCAATTGATATTAAAATTTAATCCTTTTAGGACCATCAAAATGTGGCAATCCATTTTTCATCTACTAGTAATTTTCACAATAAAACAAACCTCAGCACTTTCGTCAGAATTTGAGGATGAAAGAATATCCGAACCAGAATTAAATCTAAATTTCTTTTTCGATGACTGTGATGGTGCGAATATGATTTTTGAATCTCAGACTCCAGTAATTGATTCAAATTTCATTTACGACTCAAAAATAACCTGCTTAAATCTTGAAAATAGAGGAATTGGTGGATTGTCTTCCCAGGCTTTTGATTATCTCCCAAATTTGGAATATGTGAATCTTGCGAATAACAAATTGACGAAAGAGAAATTTTTATCTCACGGAAGACATGAAAGCTTGAAAATTTTAGTGCTTGACAAAGCAATTCGAGGAGGATATCGAAATCTCACAGGATTTGCAGGATACTTAAAAGTTGTTGAACTTAAAGGATATTTTCCAAAAATGGAGAAACTCTATTTGAGAAATAACAGTATTGCAATAATTTCTACTGTTCAAGGAAAATCAGTTTTTCCAAATTTAACCCATTTGTACTTAAATAACAATGAGTTGACAAACGAATCTCCTTATTTTGATCGAAGCTTCAGCTGGTTACCAAAATCTCTGAAAGAAATACATTTCGAAAATAATGATATTGATTATTTTGGATTAGGTGAGTTTCATCATTTGGAATGGATTTCTGTGGATAATAATAGAATTACTCATCTCACCGTATGGGATATGCCCAAACTGAAATATTTTTCTGCAAGAAACAATAACATTAGTTGGCTTAGTGACTTCAGTACTTCTCCGGAATTAAAACTCTTGAATCTCGCAAATAACAGAATTCGACATCTGAGTCATATTCACAAAATGCCATCGCTTGAGATTTTAATTCTGGATAATAATTTCTTACATTCAATTCCGAAGATAAAATTAATTCCTAATATAAAAACACTTTCGATGAGATGTAATGAAATAAGATCATTGTCAAGCTGGGATTTTCTTTCAATGATCTCATTAAAAAACCTTTATTTGGACAACAACAGAATTAAGTTTGTAAATAGAAAAGCTTTTGAGAATTTGGTAAACTTGGAAATTTTGTCCCTTGAGCAAAATAAGCTGACTCACTTTTTAACTGGATGGATGATTCATTTAAAGAGTCTAAGGGAATTGAATCTGAAAGGGAATGCATTGTTAAATATCAAAGCTTTGGGATTGAGCAATCATTTTGGACCGAATTTGCGAATTTGGATCGAAAGTAATTTGAAAAAGGAGATGAATTATGGAAGTAATTTTTTTATAAATGTAACTTTAAATTTTGATACTGAAACTGCGGTGAAAATTTGTAGAAAAGATTATTCCAAAGCTATTCATGGATTTAATTGGATTGAAAATAAATGGTGATTATGCTTAAAGTGATCTGAACCAATTAAAGGTACTAATAATTAAATTATTAATTCTAACTAATTTACTCTGTATTGGTGTGAATTGTAAATTATTTTTTTACGTATCTTAATATGATAATTATTTTCAGGAAAGCAATAAAAGTTTAGCTAACTTTGATACCAGACAAAAGTTCATGGCAGTCTTTGAGAACATTTTTTTTATTTAAAATAAATAAATCGAAAAATAGGTATAACTCACTAGATCATGATTATTGATTTATTTCATCCTAAAAAAATAAAAAAGAATCAGAAAAAACAAACAAGTTTAATAATATTTATAATATTTAAAGTCGTAGATAAATACAAAATAAATGAGATTAAATTATATTAATTATAGATAATCACATAACATTAATAAACATTTAAAGGTGAAGCAATTTTGCTTGTTATACTTTATGCGACTTAGTGCAACGTTCGAGGGCAAAACAAACGGATGTATGACATGTAAAGTTAAACGAATGTAAATGGTAGATAATGGTTTGTGCCCAATTGGAATACATAAATGAAAACAATTTCACCGGTAATATTTGCTCTGATATTTGTGGTTCAATTTCTATAATATATAATACTCAAGAGATAGCAATAACAAATTTGTTTTCGCAATTATTCAATTCCGTTCAATGATAATTGAATTCAGTTTAATAATGGAATAACAGGGTGGCCACAAGATTTAATTTTTTAATTTCCCTGATATTTTCCCTGATTTTCCCTGACTTTCATACAAATTTCCCTGACAGAAAAGTATTAAAAATGCGTATAAATTTTCAAGAATAATATTATTGAAATTTGTCAAAAATTTCGTATAATATCTCTTTAAATCTTTTGAAATTTCAAATCACTTCAAAACATTTAAAATTCCTAAAAATCTCTCGAATTTACAACAACTTTTGAAAAGATCTCTTAAAATTCATTGAAATTTCTTGAAATTCCTAGAAATATCTTAAAATTCCACGAAATCCCTTTAAATTTGTTAATATTTCATGAGATACCTTTAATTTTCTCTAATCTTTTTAAAATTCCTCAAAATCCTTTGAAATACTTTAAATTCCAAGATAAACTTCAAAATCTTTTAAAATTCCTAAAAATCTCTTAAAATTTCCTGTAATCCTTTAAAATTACATAAAACATTTTCAGAATCTCGTTAAATATTTTTAAATTCCACGAGGAATTTTAAAATCTCTTAAAATGCACAAAAATTTCTTTCAATTATGGGAAACCTATTTATTATATTAATTCAAAATTTGCTGAAATCTTTTGAAATTCCTACAAACATCTTTAAATATCTTAAAATTCCATGAAATCCTTTACAATTATTTTACAAAATCTTTTACAAATCATAAAAATCTCATGAAGTTCTTTCAAATTCCCTAAAGTGCATTAAAATAATAAAAAAAAAACTCTTGAAATAAAAAATCTCACAAAATCTTTTAAAAATCAAAAATGATTCGAAATTTTTTAAAATTCTATGAGGACCATTTTTAAAATGTCAAGATTACTTAAAATTTTTAAAAGCTTCTTAAAGTCCTTTAGAATTCCACGAAAACCTTTAAAATCCGTTAAAATACGTAAAAATCTTTTAAAATTTTTGAAAATTTTTCAAAATTCCCTAAAATTCCACAAAATCTTTAGAAAATCATAAAAATCTCGTGAAATCCTTTAAAATTTCTCAAGGAACTTTAAAATTTCTTGAAATTCTTTGAATTCCCTAAACTCCCTTAAAAATCTCTTAAAATACACAAATATTTTTTTAAATTATTTGAAACCTCTCGAAATCTCTTAAAATTCGCTGAAATCTTTTGAAATTCCTAAAAACATCTTTAAATATCTTAAAATTCCACTATATAATATTTAAAATTCCATGAAATCCTTTACAATTACTTTAAAAAATCGTTTACAAATCATAAAAATCTCGTGAAATTCTTTAAAATTCCCTAAACTGCATTAAAATCTCTAGAAATTTTTAAAAATTCTATTAGTACTATTAAAATTCCTTGAAATAATTTTTAAAATATCAAAATTACTTATAATTTTTACAAGCTTCTTAAAATCCTTTAGAATTCCATGAACAATTTAAAAATCCCTTAAAATATGTAAAGATTTCTTAAAATTCTTGAAAGCCTCTTGAAATTCCTTAAACTTTTACAAAATCTTTTATAAATCATAAAAATTTTGTGAAATCTTTTAAAATTCCATGAGGAAAATTTATATTCTTTAAAATCACTATAAAATAATTAAAATTTCTTGAAATTCTTATATTCCTTTTAAAATCCTTTTAAATTCCACGAAAATATTTATAATTCCTTAAAACCTCTTAAAATTCTTACAAGTATCTTAAATTTCCTTATAATTCCACGAAAAACATTTAAATCCCTTAACATACGTAAAAAACTTTTAAAATTTTTGAAAAATTTTCAAAATTCCCTAAAATTCCACAAAATCTTTAAAAAATCATAAAATATCTCGTGAAATCCTTTAAAATTTCTCAAGGAACTTTAAAATTCCTTAAAATTCTTTGAATTCCTTAAACTTCCTTAAAAGTCTCTTAAAATTTCAGGAAGTTCTTTTAAAATTCAACTAAATCTTTTAAATATTACACAAATCTCTTGCAATCACTTAAAATTCCTAAAAGCCTGTTAAAATCCTTTAAAATTATTTGAAATGTCTTGAAATCGTTAGAATCCTAGAGAATATCAGAGAATACCTGGAAATTATTTATAATCCTTCGAAATCTTTGGATAGTTTCTAAAATTTGTTAAATAAATTACAAAAGTTATATATGTAATACAAAAAAAAATAACATAGTCAACATAAATATTAATTTCTATTTACCCTGAAAACTACTCGTATTTCCCTGACTTCCTTGACATGTATCCACCCTGAATAATAATAAAGATTACTGAGAATTGATATTAATAATTAAGTCTCTCAATTGTTACTCTTTCCTTATTCACGAAATATCAATTTTCTAATATCTGCAAAAAGTATTATATATCAATTCTCAGTAATCTTTAAATTTAAAAAATATAGTACTTAAAAAAATCAACAAATTTTTCTTTAAATTATAAAAAAAAGTATTTAACTTTTTTAAAAAGTAATATTTCCTTATAGAGCATCGTTCATTAAAACAGTCCTTGTTGTTTCAAACTAAACAGCAAACAGCCAGGGCTTGTAGACCAATCCAGGATTTTGACTCGTCGTTGACGTGGATGATTGATCCATCCAACGTCTGTATCTATTCATGGTTTTTTCTTTCGTTTCCTGACTTGGAAGGGATTTCAGTACTTGTTTCGTGACAGAAGAATCAGTCGAAAGACTTTCATCCTCCAATGAGTCTCTTGTAAATTCTTCAGATTCAAAGTTCTTTTTCGCTTCTTTATTCACAGGCAATGCTGTTGCATCAGAAAAAAGAGTCATCAAGCAAATAAACGCTAGAAGGAAACTGCAGATCGCCATTCTCGGTCCTATACAATAGACAGAAATGAATTGAAAAAAAAAAGTAATAGAAATAAATAAACGATAGTTTCTGGAAAATTCAATTGAAAATTTCCATTTGATTATATAGTATTCACAGAATATTACCTTCTTCTTCAGTATATACTGCACTTAGACCACATAAAAAATTATCCCAAAATTGTATTTTACGATTTGAATTACTTCACTTTGTATTGAGACCTCAAAGCTTTCGAGTCACTATAACTTGTGATGAGCATGGGGACGTGACATCTGGCTTATAAAGCTGTGGATCTTTCACTGTGGCATCACACGTATGAGAAACTCTAATTGGAACTCGGAGCATTTACTCTAATCGGATAAGTGTCAAATTTTAGGTCATTCGGGAAATTTTTCCAGGGATTTTTTCATAATTTACTAAATGACTTGCCAATTTAGAATCTAATAATTATAACATGAATAAAGACTACAAAGTCATTGACAAATTTATATTATGTATAGATGTGCATGGACTTATGTGTGGCCTTAGTTATTAGAGTACAAAAGAAGAAGTCAGCGACCCTCAGTAATTGATTTACCCATTGTTGCAAATAAGTAAACGATCAACATAGGATAATAACGGAATTACATTATAGTAAAATGTTTAAAATACACTGAGAAAACTGCTTCAGAGAACAAAACTTTTTGTTGATATAGAAGCAACAAACTAGCTGTGAAGTTGTATCAACTTTTGTGCTCATTCAATGAGCACTTTGCTTCCTGTAAGCAAATATTATTTGCTTCCTCATAGAGAAAGCATAAAGAGAATTTAATATATTTATCTTATAGGTCATCTTATTAATCTTATAGGTCAATCGATTCGTCTCGATGCAAGGAATCTTTATTTTCCTTAGGTCAGCTTCGAATTTTGAATATTATAGAAGTTATAGTAGAAAAACTAATTTTTTAAAATTAAATAAAACCATAACTTTGTTATTTTTTAATGAAATGAAATAACATTATAGACCAATCGATTCGTCTCGACATAAAGAATATTTATTTTCCTTACGTCAACTTAAAATTTTGGTTATTTGAAAAGTTATAGTTAAAAATTAATTTTTGAAAATACAATTAACCATAACATCCTTATTTTTCCATGAAATGCATTAATCTTATAGGTCAATCGATTCGTCTCGACGCAAGGAACCTTTATTTTCCTTACGTCAGCTTCGAATTTTGAATATTAGAGAAGTAATAGTTGAAAAACAAATTTTTCAAAATTAAATAGACAATAAATTTGTTATTTTTCAATGAAATGAAATAATATTATAGACCAAACGATTCGTCTCGACATAAAGAATATTTACTTTCCTTACGTCAACTTAAAATTTTGGTTATTTGAAAAGTTATAGTTAAAAATTAATTTTTGAAAATACAATTAACCATAACATCCTTATTTCTTAATGAAATGCATTAATCATATAGGTCAATCGATTCGTCTCGACACATGAATCTTTATTTTCCTTACATCAGCTTTCAATTTTGAATATTTGAGAAGTTATAATGAAAAAATGAATTTTACGAAAATTATAAAAGTACACCAAACTTGTAAAATTAAATATTTTGTTAAACCCTTATAAGAAATTCAACTAGGTGTATAATGGAATAACTATGCAAAATTTCATCAATTTATCTCTACGCGTTTTTAAGAAATTGCAGGATCGTGACACACACACACACACACACACACACAC
>CAJFCO010000183.1:1007833-1018553 GCA_904066015.1 Synergus gifuensis
TTTGAAAATACAATTAACCATAACATCCTTATTTTTTAATGAAATGCATTAATCATATAGGTCAATCGATTCGTCTCGACATAAGGAATCTTTATTTTCCTTACATCAGCTTTAAATTTTTAATATTTGAGAAGTTATAGTGCAAAAATGAATTTTACGAAAATTATAAATAACCATAACTTCTTTAATTTTCAGTTAAGCGCATTAATCACACAGGTCAATTGATTCGTCTTGACACAAGGAATCTTTAATTTCCTTACACGAGCTTTGAATTTTGATTATTTGAGAAGTTATAGTAGAAAAATCAATTTTTAAAAAATTTTAACAGTACATAAAACTTGTAAAATTAAATATTTAAAACATTTTTTAAATTAAATATTTTTTATTTTAAAATAAAAAGTAATTTTTGACCCCTAATTTGTATGTAATTCGATGGGATTGGGGAGCAAACTTAATTTTAAATTTATGATGATTATTACCGTACATTTAAATGCTTTCAAGGTCGGTTGAAAAGATTTTTAAAGAATTTTAAAGGAATTTAAGATTTTATGGAATTTTGAAAGATTTGAAAGAATTTTAATGGATTTTATGGAATTTGATCTAACGATTTTTACGGTATTTTGAAGGCTTTTAAAAGTATCTTTTTTCTTTTTTTTTTTTTTTTAGATATTTCAATCAAATTTATGTAATTTTGAAGGGATTTCAAAAGAATTTTAAGAGACTTAATGGAATTTCAGGAATTTCAACAGATTTTATAAAATATTAAGAAGCTTAAAAAAATTTTAAAGAGTTTCAAAAGATATTGCCAAATTTTTAGAAAATTTTAAAAGTTCTTATGCAATTTTGAATTATTTGAAATGATTTTTAAGGAGTTTTGAGGTAATTATCCATAAGTTAAAAATACTTTAAATTGGTTAAATTTCCATTAATAATTATAATTATTAATTATAATGTGCAAAAGGCGCACAAATTCAAATCCATCATTAAGGCCATGTAAGACATACTAGATTCCTACCTTACCGACACTTTTTTCTCTGCAACGCTACGTCTACATTTATTGAGATATCAAATTGAAAATTTCTAAAATTAAAGAAAATATGCTAAGGTATGTTTATCTGGTCTTAAATTTTTGTAAAAATAAAAAAAAATTTTTTTGAAATTTTTTTTTTTTTTTTATAAATGTCAATATTTAGGACCAGATAAATGTACCTCAATGCTTTAGCTTCAATTTTAGAAATTTTCAATTTGATAACTCAAAAAATGTAGACGTAGCGTTGCAGAAAAAATGTCGGTAAGGTAGGGATCGGGTAAGTCTTACATGGCCTTAAATATTGTGCCGAATAGGATCTTAAAGATATGTATAGGAAAGTATAGAAGCTTATTGAGGATTATCCAACAAAGAATTTCATGTATTATACACATATGGGTTTGACACCCCTAACACACCTCCACCGTGCCCTGAAAAATAGTTAAAGAAATCTTTAGAAAATCATTTACAATACTACCAAAAGTTTTGATCGTTCAAATGAACGAAAGATTTTTTCCCAATTCTATTTTATCCAGAAATGGTATTCCAACAACAAATACCAGTAGGCTAATCTTCTTTTAAATATAAGATTGCATGCAGAGCGAAAAAATATTTAGTTTCGATATTTTTTGCATAAAACGAAGAATTTAGTCTGACTTCAAAATTCAATATTTTCATTTTACTTAAAAAATATTTGAATTATATATTTTCTCGCTCTGTACGCATAATTCTAGTTAAAAATTGATTAATTCTACAGAGAAAAAAATTCCAAATTCCATATTTGTTGAGTAAAATGAAAAAATCGAATTTATAGATGAGAACTTGGTTCCAACACCCTTAAAAGTTGTGAAAAAAGAATTAGAGAAACTAAATTAATCAAATGGTAAAGTATCATCCCTGCAATATCTTAGAACTCAATCAATCTTTTTAATCAAAATTCTAATTCTATTTTTCATTTAAAGAAAACTTGAATTTTGAATTACCGTTTAAAGTAGACAAAGCATCCTAGCTATTTTCATATAATGGCTTGACCTTTTTACTAAACTTTTTACACCTTAATCATCCTTATTTTTAATATTAGAGTAAAAATAATACATTAACTTCTTTTTTCAAAAATATTACTGAAATTATTATCGAAATTTATAATTCCCAAAATTGAGAATTCTCAAAAAATAAAAATTTCCAACATAGAAAATTATCGAAAAAAAAAAAATAATAATTTAGAATTTAATAATTATAACATGAATAAAAACTACAAAGTCCATGACAAATTTATACATGTATGGATGTGGAGTGTGGACTTATTTGTGACCTTAGTTATAGGAGTACAAAAGAAGAAGTCAGCGACCCTCAGTAATTGATTTATCCAATGTTTTGCAAATAAGTAAAAGATCTACATAGGATAATAACGTAATTACATTATAGTAAAACGTTTAAAACACAAAGATAATGGAAACAATAATTTCTAACTTAATATGTAGTCAAAAACTAGTCTACATATTTATTGAACCCTGCATTCTGAAACACATGCTTAAATAAAAATTGTCAAGATCACGGTTTACTTTACCAAGTCAGACGTTTTTGAAAACTCGCTCAAAAATTACTCTTTCTAAATTACTGATTATTACGTAATTTCAAGACATAACGAACGGACTATACTTAATTTATAAATATTAAACGAGGGACTTACAATGAAAATTAAAGACATATAAAATCGATATTAGTAGTTGATATTACTACCTTATATTATAAAAAAGTTTCGGTTAGTGGTTTAGATGACACTTTCCATTTACGAAGAGTATCAAGGACCTGATTTAACTTTGTCATCCAGAGTATGAAATAATGTGTGGTGTCACACTGTATAAAATGCCTGAAAAATAAAGAAATTCAATTTATTTTTAGGTGTCTTCTCTTAAGATAAAAAACCTTTAAATTAAATAGAATGTAACTTCATTGGTCACTTACCTAATTATTGTACAAGTTGCTCTACAATCTAAAACAATACTGTTTCGGTCTCTTGCATTTTTGTGCCGAGATATCTCGATGAGAAATGTCCTCGATCTTGCACAAAGGGATCTGTCAACGCCGGTGATCACATCTGACACGCAGTACATTAAATCAATTACTAGCAGTGGGTCTTTTATTTCTTCCTCTCCAGGATAATTCCAGAACATCAGATTACTTCCTTTCAAAACACACCATCTTCGGTTCCAAACGGCAAGTCCGCCTGCCTCATCTCCATGAGTGAGAAATCCTTTATGCAACAAACTCAAATGCAACTTGCATTCCATGCTCAAATCCACAGTTCCTTTTAGAACGGAATCCTTCGGCACCTATCGAAAAATAATAAAATTACCCTGCTGTAAATAAAGAGATAGAAATCTTATCCCTATCTATCTCCTTCTATCCCTCGCCTATCAATTATTTCGTTTTAAAAAAGTAGTTCCCTAGCGAAAGCTTCGGATTGAAATTCATTCCGAATCATTCCGGAATTTGTATCCGAACCAAACAGTTTCATTCCGATCTAATACGAAGGAAATTTTGAATCCGAATTAATCCGAAACCCTTTCAAAAGCAATCCGAACCTTTAATCCGAATGAATCCGGTCTATTCGAATCAATCTGAATGATTCTGAAAAATTCGGATAATCTCGGATAAACTAAGATACATTTGGATTGATCGGAATTATTCGGATTAATTCTAAATTGTAAAATTCCGGAATGATTCGGAATGAATTTAAATCCGAACATCCGAAGCTTTCGCTAGGGTTATTTGTAATTATAATTGAGAGCATATACGTATATTGGAGGCGTGACACTAGCCATATATTCTTCCAATTTATTCTTAAATGAATAAATAAAATACATCTGTAAGGTAGAGAAGAGCGGATTAAGGACGTTGAACTCAAGTGTTAAGCTCAAAATTGCATTCTCCATTTTACTCAACGAAAATTATAGATAAATATTTTTTCACTCTATAGCGTTAATCTTTTTTCAAATATAAGACTGCATACAGAACGAAAAAAAATTTTACTTCGACACTTTTCGCATAAAACGAAGAATTCAAAATCTAACTTCAAAATTGAATATTTTAATTTTACTTAAAAAATATTTGAATTAGATATTTTCTTGCTCTGTACGCATAATTCTAGTAAAAAATTGATTAATTCTACAAAGGGAAAACATTCAAAATTTAATATTTCTTGAGTAAAATGACGAAATTGAATTTTTAGATTAGAACAATATTGACGCAAGGAAATATTGAGTGGATAGAAGTAGCTGATATTGAAATAGATGGGATAGAAAAAATATACAAAAAGACAGAGAAGTGGAGATTGAAAGAGATAGGCGGAGATAGACAAGAGATAAAAAGGGATAGAAAAGAGGAGATTCAGAGAGATAAGCGTGGATGAGTGATATTGGTTTTCACCACATAATTCCTTCCTAAGTCCGTCACTAATATAGCCTGATAGAAATAGGAAGAGATAGATATCACCGGACACAGGGATACAATGGTGGATAGAAAGGAATAGAGTTTTGGGGATACAAAATGGATACTTGGAAGACATAGAAAAGTTTTATCTCTTTCTATCTCTCTACTTCCAGCAAGGTAGGCTAAAATTTTGCTAGATACATAGATATTGAGATAGATATCTAGAAATAGAATTAATTTTGAAATTAATTATAAGCATTTCAGAAAATATATTCACCGATGTCAAAGACCAAGGTGATGTCAAGCGGAGATCATGAAGCTCTAGGTCCAACAACCCAGTCAACATGAAGGAGCTTTCTCTTATTCCAGAAAATTTGACCTCATGACTCTTCGGCGTAAGAGGTTTCTCTTTTTTCGTCAGCAACTTTGTAGGCGAAGGACAAATAGCATGACTTCTCTTTTCCACATCAATATGATATTTTTCCTCGTGATTATATGTTATGTTTTGAATCTTCAAGCTATAGACCTTGAGATTGATCTTGAAGTCTGAACGCAACATCTTAATGGAAAAGTTACCAGGAAGGCATATCCTGGGACTGTTAATTGGACAATTGGTGGCATGACTGGCCCACACAGTCAATCCTTCAGATACCACAACAACGAACCACTCGGCAAAATCTTCAGTTAGACTTTCTCGCCTCGAAGCTCCTTCTTTCAAGGCAAAACTAATGTCTTTGATTGTGATCTCTCCCCAGTCGTCAAGTGAAGATTGAGATTTGCGCTTTGAAGAAAAGTCTTCGATTGCCTCCAAAATGGCTTGCTTTCGAAGGTTTGCAACTAGAATTAAACGATCTGATTCTACTAGTTCAGAACTATTTGCGAATTCTTTCATGGAAAGACAATAATCGAGTGCTTTGCTAGCTTGGCAGATGAGAGTTTGCTGGATGTTGAGTTGCTGCCAAAAGCTTTGCAATTTATCATCTAGTTGAAGATTTAATCGCGAGTAGGGGTTCCAAGGTTTTTCCACTGGCTCCTTTAGGCTCGGTCGGAATTTCTGGAAAAGTGTTGGATATTAGAATTTTAATAAGAATATAATCTAGTATTATAATAAAAGGATATAATACAAAATATAAACCTACCTTTTTAATTCTCTGCGACATGGATCTGTACAGAGACATTGACCTATTCAGAGTAGAATTTGAAGACGCACTCTGCGAGGTTTTAGGTAGTTCATATCGACGAGGTGGTGATATATCATCCAATATCAATTCAGTGACATTTAAATTGGTATTAGTCCTATTCATTACATCCGACTTTCTATAAGTAACTGAAGTATTATGAATGTTTTTCTTCATAGCTACTTCCAAAAATTTCTCTACCTCATACGGAAGTACGTTCTCAAAAGTTTTTCTTGGGCTCTTCTGTTTCGACGTCGTTGGTGTGTTAGGATTTATAGCAGGAAGAGAGCTTCCAGCTTGAGAAGGTGAAGTCTTCTTAGTCAAATCGCATTTCGATGACTTCATCGTCGATTCCAAATTAGGCTTATGTTTCCAGAACTTTGGTATCTTTAATCCAAATAAACTCGAATGCCTTTTCAACGAACTAGATTTAACTTCCTTCAATCCACTTTTTTGTTTTTCAACTTTCTCCAACACTTCTGATTTCTTCACTTCTTTCCCCTCATTCTCGGGAACCTTTTGAAACAATTTTTTGGGTGTACAAGATAAGGGTATATTTATGGCCACCAAGGGGAAATGGTTCCTTGGTGTTACCACCACCGATTTCAGATCTGCAGTCTTAGATCCCAAATTCAGATTTTCAACTTCTTCATCCAGGCGCCTGATAGCTGATGTCATTGAAAACATCGATCCAGATGCTTCTTCTTCTTCTCCTTCTTCTATTTCTAATTCTTCGGAACTCTTCAGACCCGATATTTGATTTGGAGGACTAGCTTCTTCAATTTCAAAATTAGAATAGATGGCATCGGACTTTGTTATTTTTTTTGGAAATTCAGTCATTTGGTGGTCAATTTTCAGCCAATCAGGTGTTACCTCCGATTTGTCAACTTTTCCGAAAATTTCATATGGGTCCCTCCACTCTTCATATTGACTATCTGGATAGTTGGAAGCTGTAGTTGTCGAAAATCCTAGCATTTTTTCTTCTTCTAACTCAAACCCTCTCATGTATGATTGTAGGGACATGTCGTCGGTGGAAGTTTCACTTATATATGAAGAACTATCGTTTTTTATTGATTTGAAAGGTTTGACTGCAGACGAGCGATAAGGTCTCGGACAGTGAAGACGAATCTGGTCGAGTTTTAGATCATCGTTTGGTTTAGGTTTTGATTTTGTGACACACGAATAATTTTTTTCGTAAATCTGATTATACTTTGGAAAAGTGAGATCATTTTTAGGAAACTCAAGCTGTCCTGATTCAGTTTTATGCAGATAATAAGAGTGACCAGTATTGTCACCAGATGAGCTACACTTTTTTGAAATAACTGGTGACTTATGTGAGATATTATAGGTTCTTGGTTCAATTTTTTCTGAATAGGAATTGATGCACTTTTGCAGACTGTATTGCCAATCAGTAGAAGCAGCTGCAGAATTCCTTGCTTCGTCGTAGTGCATATTTTGGATGGATTTTAGCATTTCCTCTTTTATTGGAACTAAATTGGAATCTAGCATCGATTGTGGATAAGATTCCTGAATTTGAGTTGGTCGTTTTTCTGGAGTTCTCTTTTCCTTGATTAAAATATCTTCCTCCTTCTTCTTACGGCGTTTCAAACTTCTTTCACGAAGAAATTGCTCTATGGTGAGCTTTTCTTCAGATTCTTGACCTCTCATGGAGGAAGATGGACTTGTTTCGTCGTAAAATGGGGTTGGGACCCTGGTCCGGATCGAGTCTGACCTATTTACGAAAGTTTTCTTCACAGCTCCAGTACTGTGTTTGACGAAATGGGACTTGCCTTTGTCTTCCGGTTTCTTATCTTCCTCCTTATTCATTTTTCCTGAAGTGTCTATAGGAAAAAAGAAAATTAAAAAAAAGAAAAGGACTAAAAATGGGAATAATAAATTAGTCGTTAAAAAGTTAAATTCGCAAAAGTTTATTTAATTTGAAGTTTCACGTTATAAATTTTAATTATTTAAGGGCATTGGACCCAAGTGTTAAGCTCAAAATTCCATTCTCCATTTTACTCAACGAAAATTATAGATAAATATTTTTTCGCTCTGTAGCACTAATCTTTTTTCAAATATAAGACTGCGTACAAAGTGAAAAAATATTTAGTCTCGATACGTTTTGCATAAAACGAAGAATTAAAAATCTAACTTCAAAATTAAATATTTTAATTTTATTTAAAAAATATTTGAAATAGATATTTTCTTACTGTGTGCCTAATTCTAGTTAAAAATTGATTATACCGAGGGAAAAAATTTTAATTTTAATATTTGTTAAGTAAAATAAAGAAATCGAATTTTTAAATTATAACTTGACTCCAACACCCTTAAATTCTTATTTAATAAGAATTTCCAAAAAATTCTCTTAATAATAACAAGAACAATATTTAAAAATTCAGTATTGCTCAGGTCAAAATTTCTAAGGCAAAGTTATATTTACCAACAAAGACTGACAGTTTAAATAGAAAAATTGTTTTAAACCTGGTTGAATGAAAATTTCTATTTCACTATATAATTCTAATTCGATTTAAAAAAATAAAGAACTTTACCAGTTTCTCGTTCACTCTGCAATTCTCTATCGTCGATCGTCTTTAAAATATTCAATCCTTTCGTCAAGGATTGAAAATTTGTTGTTTCGTCGTCCTCCAGAAGTTTGATGCTTGCTCGATGTAATATTTACTGAAGTAGACACAAATCATACCTAAATGGTATATAAATGACCTTCTGAAGGTCCAAAAAAAACGTTGCACTCACAGGAATTATTCATTTATTTTAAAATAATATGATTGAGTAAACTGATGCTCTTTGGCAACTATACTCTTCTATTGTTAACAATAATCAAAGTCACGCGAGTCGAACGAATCGAAAAATGGATTTAATGTTAGTATACAAATAAAGTTAATTTCATTACTACCAAATTCAAGCGTATTATCCAAGAACACTAATAATAATAAGGACGACACTCAATGACTCAACGCCGCTGGAGGGGGTCAACCAGTAAACGTAGTCGGTAGAGGGGATAAACAAGTTCGCTGCGCAGAACATACTGCGCATATACAGCTGTTTGAAAAAACAAACTGCGTGAAACTGCGCACAGTGGCGGATTAAGAAGGGGGCTAACAGGGGCTATAATAGCCCCGGGCCCCTACATCTAAGGGGCCACGCGAGGTTGAATAAAAAAATATCATATTGTGCAAAATCCAGAAAAAAGTATTTTTAATTATATAATAATTTGTAGTTTTTAATATTATACTAGTACCAGATGAACAATATTTGCGATAATAAATTATAATAATAACAACATAGTTTTTATTTATTTTTTATTTATTTGTTTATGTTCATAAAATGATCATATTTTGCTGCCCTTAAGGGCATGCTCTGCGCTTTGTTGTGAAAATTTTTTTTTCGGTGTTCACCATATCCAAACGGAATGATATATCGCTCTTAAATTTTTAAATATAGGAAATAAGACAGTAAACTACGTTATGAAATTACTACTCAAAATAAATTTCATAACGCAATTTAATGTCTCATTTCCTATATTCCAAAATTTGAGAGCGATATATCGTTCCGTTTGGATATGTTGAACATCGAAAAAAATTTTTCACAACAAAGCGCAGAGCATGTGTTTAAGGGGGCCTCGTATTCATTATAGTCCCGGCCCCCGTAAATCTCTAATCGTCCCTGACTGCGCAGCGAAATTCGAAACATGAATTTGGCCCCCACCAAAGACTACACTTTTGGGCTCACGTGATCACGATTCACGACTGCCTCTTACCCCCTCCGACGGAGTTAAGAGTCCTTATTACAATGATTAGAATGTTCTTAGTATTATTGGTATTATCCCAGAACAATTCCAACACCAACAATTATTTGCCATTTACTTTTAGATTATTATAAATAAATTTTCAAAAAAATGTAGTTGTTTAAAAAAACTATTTAGTATGAACAATTTTTAATAATTTTACCTTAGAAGATTCATAATTGGAATTCTAATTTTTCAATAATTTATTATAATCAGTGGGGTAGCAACCGGGGGGGGGAAGGAGGGGCAGCTGCCCCACAATAAATTTGGACAGGGGAGCAATATAGTAATTTTACCCCCCCACTCAAGAACAATTGATAGTGATTTTTTTATTCCCATCGAATTAAATATTATCTCCAACATTATTTCACATTTTGCGCACATCCAGAGGCAGATTAGAGATTTACGGGGCCCGGGACTATAATAAATACGGGGCTCCCTTAAAGGCATGCTCTGCACTTAGTTTGTGAAAATTTTTTTCGAAGTCACCACGGCCAAACGAAATGATATATCGCTTTCAAACTTTGGGATATGGGAAATGAGACACTAAATTGCGTTCTAAAATTTAATTTCAGTAGTAATTTTGAAAAAAAGCTAAGTCGGTAAGGTAGGGATCGGATTTTTTTTCAAAATTATTACTCAAATTAAATTTTAGAACGCAATTTAGTGTCTTATTTCCCATATTCCAAAGTTTGAAAGCAATATATCATTTCGTTTGGCCGTGGTGACTTCGAAAAAAAAATTTTCACAAACCACAGACAGAGCATGCCTTTAAGGGCAGCAAAATATGATCATTTTATGAATATAAATGAAAACTATGTTTTTATTTTTATAATTTATAAATTATAATTTAAGAGAGTTTAACTTTTAACTTTAAGTTTTAACTTTTTTTTTAACTTTTAACTTTTTATTTTTTCATAATTTAATTTTAGTACTATTATGGTACTTGTATAATATTAAAAACTACAAATTATTATATAATTAAAAATACTTTTTTCTGGATTTTGCACAATATTATATTTTTTTATTCGACCTCGCGGGACCCCTTGGAAGTGGGGGCCCGGGGCTATAGCCCCTGCTAGCCCCTCCTTAATCCGCCACTGCGCACATCGCAATTTAACATTTAAAAATTTGAACTATGCATAAAGCTGTTAAAAATAACAAAGATGTTTATGACGCTTAAATAAAAATGCATTTGCGCGCATGTGTGTGTGTGTGTGTGTGTGTGTGTGTGTGTGTGTGTGTGTGTGTGTGTGTGTGTGTGTGTGTGTGTGTGTG
>CAJFCO010000183.1:1018563-1037012 GCA_904066015.1 Synergus gifuensis
ATGAATTTTTTGTCATTTGAGCTAGTCTGCCCCCCCCACGAAGAATTTTGTTGCTACGCCCCTGATTACAATCATTATACATAAATTGTTATAAGTAGTTTATATTTAAATTAAATAAATTTTACACATATTAGGTATTATTTACTTTTTATTTTCACACTTTTAAATATTTTAAGGGAATCTAAAATTTGTAATTTATGTTCTTTGATTAGTCGATTTTTATTCATTTTTATTCAGGATCAAATTAAATTTTGAATAAAAATTTGAAATTATAGAATTAGGCAAAAATATCTTTGAAAGCAAAGATTGTTGAAAGTTTGAATTAGGATATTTTTTTAATTCTGAGATTGGCAACACTGATTTGACTTGTTGGTTTTTTTCGTATTTCTTCGCGTGCTTGTGCTTATGGGGCTACTCTAGGGAATTACACTCGAAGTTCCCAATAGTAAAGAAATTCCTTTTCTCAAATGTCACATCAATTGCGCATGCGTCACATAAAGTACGAATAACAAATTAACAACCAATCAGTTGCCGAGTGCAACACATGCGCAGTAGTTATAAAGTGTTGATTGTGAGAAATTCTCTTTACTATTGAGAACGGAATGACTTTATTATTGGGAATTCTTTACCATCGGGAACTTCGAGTGTATTTATAGTATGTAACCTCAAAAAAGTACGACAATATTCGATTGTTTTGGAGTCTTGTAAATGACATGAGAAATCGTCAAAAAATAGTGTGAAATGTATAGTGTTGTGAATTATAACAATTGATATCAATTATTGTCAAAATGTTTGATGCTCACAGTATAAATGCAGAGCATAAAGATTTGATTCACGATATTGCTTACGATTTTTACGGACAACGCATGGCAACATGTTCCAGTGATCAATTTGTTAAGGTAAACAAAACTACTTTTAATTCTAATTACTTCATACTGTGACACACAAGTGTTTACTTTTCTAACAGAAGAATGTTTTGTACTTAGTCTGATAGTATGAATTCATTTCCAGTGAAGAAAATGTGAAGTTGTTTTGACTTACAGGTTAGATTTGACAAAATATTGACAACTGTCGGCGATTTAATATAATAATGTCAAAAACAAAGATAATTGCAAATCAGGATTAAAATACGTGAAATTAATAATAATAATAATAATAATAATAAAAATAAATCGCTAAGTTGTGTATATTAGTTACAGGTTTGCTTATTTTACTGATTTTTAACAATTTTAAAATGTCAAATTTTGTATTCATTTGAATTCGGCTTGATTTTGTTGCTATTTTCCAAGTTTTCGATCATAAGTCTGTAAATTGGAATAAAAGTTTTAAATTATTAATAACGTGGGATTTTATATTTAATTTAAATTAAATTATTTCTCTTAAAAATGCATCTGTTGGAAATATTTAATAATAGCGCGTTTTGTTTTATTAGGAAATCAAATTTTCTATCTGTGAATCACGTTTTTATTTTTCTAAATTTTAATTATTTAATATTATCATACTATATATTTAATGTAGAATTTCTTTTAGGTTTGGGATGAAGATGAACACGAAAATTGGCACCTCACAGCATCCTGGAAAGCTCACAGTGGTTCAGTTTGGAAAGTTACATGGGCACATCCAGAATTCGGTCAAGTTCTTGCCACTTGCTCCTTTGACAGAACAGCTGCTATTTGGGAAGAAATTGGTATTAAATTTCTACCAATAAAAATGTTAAATTCAAGAATTCGAATTCAAGATTAGAATAGTTTTTTTTGTCTATTTTTATTAATTTTAATAATATATATAACTGCTAATTAATTCCTAATAGTTGGAGAATGTTCAGGCCCTGGAGAACGTGGGATGCGACATTGGGTTCGGAGAACAAACTTAGTCGACTCTCGTACGTCTGTCACTGACATAAAATTTGCACCAAAAACTTTAGGACTTTTGCTTGCAACTTGTAGTGCTGATGGTGTTATTAGAATATATGAAGCTCCAGATGTGATGAATTTAAGTCAGTGGACTCTTCAACATGACATTAATTGCAAATTGGCTTGCAGTTGTATTACTTGGAATCCTTCTTTATCCAGGTACAATCATAAACTTCGGACAATTTGCTTATAGTTTTTAATATCTTATTATTCAAATCTATAATGATTATTTTAATTTCTAACGTTTCAAAATTGTGTCTCAGATTGCATCCACCGATGATAGCAGTCGGAATTGACGATACAAACGCCTCCAGTGGAGGAAAAGTGTTTATCTACGAATACTCAGAAAGTGGAAGAAGGTGGACAAAAACAGAAACCTTATCAAATATCGTCGACCCAGTTCACGATATAGCCTTTGCACCAAATTTAGGAAGAAGTTTTCACACATTAGCGATCGCTACCAAGGATGTTAGGATCATGACTCTAAAGCCAATGCCGTAAGTTTCAAAATTATACATTATTAGTTCTTATTTATTATAGAATCAAGGAACTTAATGTGAAAAAAAAAATAATATAAGTTTGCTAACTAATTTAGATGAATGATCTTTCTCATTTCAGAGACTCAGCACAAAGTGGATTATCGCGTTTCGAAATAACGTCGTCTGCTCAATTCGACGATCATTACTGCACAGTCTGGCGAGTGTGCTGGAATATCATGGGCACGATTCTCGCAAGTTCCGGAGATGACGGCTGCGTTCGACTTTGGAAGGACAACTACATCAACAATTGGAAGTGCGTAGCGGTGCTAAAAGGAGATGGAACTTCCGCTCAAAGTGCTGAGACGCCTGTAATAGCGACGACTCCTAATTCCGGCCATAATGCTGGAAGTACAACACCCTTTTCCACCACCAGGTACTACAAATTGGGTTCCATCAGTCATCCAAATCAAGTGCCCTGGCATTGAAAGGAAAGCACGTTTTTTTCTTCTCGGAGTATTTAATATCAATTTCAAAAAGGAATTTTGAAATGATCAGACTCATGGAATTTAAGACTGTATAACATTCTTCTACTATCACGCTTAGGAAATTCAATTTTGATAAATAATATTAAATATTCTCAATTTTTTAAATCGGTATTCAGTTTTATTTTCGTTAAATACTCCGAACAAGGCTCGATCGAATGTAATTGTCTCTCTTTTTTCTTCTTCGGTACTTCCTATTTCGCTATTATTTCCCTTTTATAGTTTCTTAGTCATAGCGATTCAGTTTAATTCAGTTTTTAATGTAACGTTTGAACCTAAGTGCATTTACTACTAAGGACTATAAAAGATTGCATATATACCGATTGAAGAAATTTAATAAATGTAATAAATGAGTGACTGAGAAAGCTTGTATTTTTCACAATAAATGAAAAATTAATGAATAAATCAGTAGACAGTTCTTTTATTTTTTCCCCTCGATTCCTTTTTTATGTAGGGCGATGAATGTAGATTTTGTAGAATCAATTCTTTTTTTATCGAATTGAATCAGATATGTTTGTTAATTTCAGAACCGTAAGTGTTGCTACAGTTACGGCGGAGAAACCTACGATCAGCATAACAACTACCAGTAAGTGGCAGGCTCCTGTTATAAAAGGAAGATTCAGTAAATCGGTGTGGATGGGAAATCCTAGCGAGCCAACCCCACCACCTCCTCCGATTTTAGATCATCCGAAGTTCAAAAAGTAAGAGTTGATATAAATATTAAGGGGGTCCTCTAGAGTCAAGGCTGTTTTTTTAAGGCTTTTTGAATTTTTTTTTCTAATAAACCATTGAAATAAAATTATTTATAATATGTACATCATTTTTATTCATATTTCAACAATCTTTATGATTTTTTTTGAGCCAATATATTAAATATAAAAAGTGGTACAGCGCCCAACAGGACCACATAAAAAAAAGATGCTGCAACTGCTGCCATGATTCCGGCTGTTCTGCTTCTCAGAAATTAAAAAATCAAACATTATTTTAATTGTGAGACTTGAGGCTCTACATGGAACCAAAATCAAGTCAAAATTCCAAAAATAATAATGTTTTTTCCGCTTTAGAAAAAAAAAGTTCAAATTTTCGCACTTTTTTTTGGAGACTATGTAACTGTTAAAAAAAAAGTTACGAAGCAATCTTGATTATTTTGGTTCATCTGGTAACTATGTATGTACTAAAGATACTGTGTAAATTTGAGCAGAATCGGTTTTATAGTTTTTGAGATTTTATAGCAGCAGTTTGTAAAAATCGTGTTTCGAGAAAAACGCGTTTGAAAGTTATTATATATATTATATATATTATATACATTATATATATTATACATATCATATATTCAACACATGTTTAAGATGTGATTTATGTAAAAAAAAAAATTCGAATTTTTTGACCCGAGACACTAGAGGACCCCCTTAACGGAATGAAGGTCTCTGGACGGGAAAATGGGAAAATACAGTGAATTTATACGCAATTATCAATTTTTCAAATTTTAAGGGCATGTAATACTTTACCAAAAGAGAAAATTAGTTAACCAATTATACATTCATAATAATAGATATTTTTAGCAAATAAGAGTCAATAAACCTTCGTCTCATGTAGATGAAAAACTTGTCTTCAAATTTCTAAGGTTCCATTTTGAAACGTAGACTTCTAAACACTTACAATATTATGGGTTTGGAACTTTGGGTTTGAAATGTTTAATTGCGAATGTTTTTAAAATTCAAATCCTACATTGTACAATGCTTAATTCATTTTTAAATATTTAATCTGTATCTGCTCAAAGTTGAAAGCCGTCGAAAATAGTTGTGTGCTACTGAAAATGTGAAAATTTTCAAGGTATTCAAATTTTTTTATGTATAAATAAATTTTTTAGAAAAGCGGAAGATACCAGGGCCTAAAATCTTTTAAATTTCGGACTACACAATTTTTCCCCCACCCTTCTTCTCGGACAAGAAATTTTAAGATTTGTTATTTTTTCAACCATAAATATAAGTAAACAGTAATTTAAATAATTTTGAGATTAAATAAATAGTTGAAATCAATATTTATAAATATTGTTTACTGCACACTTTGAAATTCGGACTACACAAAGTGTGCGTACTACACATACATTTTAGGCCCTGGGAGATACTTTATTTTTAATCTTCTGAAAGCTTCTGGATTTAACTACATAAAGAACCAGTGATTTATAAAATGTATTTTGATAGAATAGGGTTTTTTTCATAGAAATATTTAATACTATTTTTTGAACCAAATAACTAGTGATTATAGCTTTACAATTATTAAATACTTAGATACATATTTAACTCTTATTTATGTCTCTTAACTTTTAAAGGTGTAGGTATAATATATTATTTTATTTTCTAGATAAAAAAGTATGTACTTAATTGCTCATGGACATTTATTTTTTATTTATTTATTATTACAAAAGGCATCGTATGTGATGTAAAATATAAGTAAAAGAAAGCAAAATAAATTGTAAAATAAAAAAAGCATAATTACAGTGTTTTCTTTGTAAAATATTGAGACCATTATTATTCGAGTTCAAAAATGTTGGTGAGTTTTTCAGCCACTTTTCTTATTATTGAAATACACTCTCTGATTTTTAAAAGATTTTGTAGAATTTAAAAGGATTTCGAAGGTTGTTGTAAAATTCGGAAAGATTTCAAACGATTTTTCTGTTTTAAAAGATTTTGAGAAATTTTTAACGATTTTATGGAATTTTATGAAATTTCAAAAGGTTTGTATAGGACTTTTAGGGGATTTTAAATGTTGTCGTGGAATTTCGAGAAATTTTAAAGATTTCTTGGAATTTTAAGGGATTCAAAATATTTTCGTGGAATTTTCAGGAATTTTAAAAGAATTCAAGAAAATTTTCTGCTTTTTAAAAGATATTGTGGACTTTTTAAGGATTTTGTGGAATTTTATGAAATTTCTAATAATTTTATCGGATTTCAAGAGATTTTTAAAGATTTTGTGAAATTCTAAAGGATTTCATGAAATTCTATGGGATTTCTAATCATTTTAACGGATTTCAAAGGATATAAAGGTTTTTTAAATGTGTTATCGTAGAATTTTAAGGAATTTTAAGAGAGTTTCACGAATTTTAACGGATTTCAAGAGATTTTTCTGACTTTTAAAATATTTCATGGAATTCGATGAGATTTCTAATAATTTTAAGGGATTTTAAATGTTAAGGAATTTCAAGCGATTTCTAGGAATTTTTAGAGATTTTTACGAATTTTTCACATGGATTCAAGAGATTTCTTATTTTAAAGAAATAAGATATTATATTAGTATATAATTATATTATATTATAATATCTTATATCTCCTAATTATATTATTCTTACAAATTTTCAGATATTTCGAAGGTTTTCGTGAAATTAGAGACTTGCAGGAAAAATATTTGACGGGGAAAAGACTGGAAAAGACCGGGAGAAAACCGGGAAAAACCCGGGAATTTCAAATTGCCTAACCACTAGACACTCTGCATTCGTTGTATCTCGTGTTCGCTGTAATTTTTACAATGCGAATGGCCCAAAACTCCGCATTTTGAACTTTTGGTGGATTCCTCTACTGCCATTGGTCAAAATTTAGCGAGCGATTTAAATTTCAATTAATTTAATTCGATTTTGTATCGCGCGCTAGTTTACAGCCAATGTATGTAACTCTGTTTTGCATTTTAAACAAAAAATTTTAAACTCAGTTTAAATTATTAAAGCATTAAATTATTTATTTAAAATAAAATTTTAAACTCAGTTTTTAAATAGCTATATGAATTTTACATCCATTTTTCAAAAACTGCATTTTGAAAAAAATCCACATTTTGAAAATAAAATTCGCATTTTGGAGTCTGCGCCTCCGCAATTCCACAACTCGGGTCTGGCTGCTGGCAACACTGTACTGGATGCAGTGTTGCCAGATACACCGCATTTCTACATTTTACACCACATTTTAGACTCGAATCCGCAATCCGAATTTTAAGGCCAAAATACACGCTCGTCGAAGTGTCGAAACGTTTCCGCGTTTCACGACACCCTGTTCACCAGGGATGGGTAAGTAAAATACTCTAGGTAATTTACATAGTTTTTTACAGTAAATTACTAGGTATTTTACGTAGCTAGTTTTCTACACCGAGTAAATTACGCGTATACGGGACTTTACGTTTTTGCAGTCCTCCATCCCACTAACAAACATAACCTCTTCAGAACCGTTGAAATGAAAACCTTTCGTGCTTTTAGGGAATTTGAATGTGTTCAAAAGGTCGACAGCAAACGTTCCTTAAATAAAATGTTTAAAATGGTACACATAAGTTTGTTGTAGTGAATATCATTTATCATTATACTAAATTAACAATAAGTACAAAACTTCTCCAAATCGCAAATGAAAAAATACATGAACAAGTTCCAGCTTACTATATTAGACAATATTTCATAATAATAATAAAGTATGATTGCGAGAAATATTTATCAACCGTAGATGCAACGAAAATAGACCAAACGCAAAAAAAAAACTATAAAAATTTACGGATTTGAGGTTAGAACAAGATATTAATATTATTCATAATCAATTTCAACTATTTAAATAAACCAAAATACTATTCTACACTTATTTATACATACCTGTGTCCCAAAAGTCGCTTATATCCAACATTTTTTTGTATTTTATTGCAAAATAAACATTTCGCTACAACCTTATTATTCTCTTGTAAGCGCTGAAAATTTAATTTATTCCACGGGATATATGGTCCAGCGTATGATTTTATTTTCTCTTGCTTAGTTTTGGAAGACATGCTTAGTTAATTAATTAATTAACAATATTAACTTTGTTGACAACTGGAACGGAGCTTCAAAAAAGTGAGGTTATATATAGTTCTATAAGCCGCCATCTTGGCACGTAATTTATTAGGTATTTTACCTGTTTTTTACGTAAAATACCTCACTTAGGTAAATTACGTAAAAAACCTCGAGTGACGCGTCACTGCACAACCCTGCTGTTCACACGATGCATTTTCCGCATTCGGAAAATGTATGATAAACTTGTCCAATGGTGGAAAGTTTGAAATTACGAATAAAAAATGAATTAAATTCTAATGTTAATATGAATAAATTGTTTTTAAAAATAGGTTTCTAGATTATGTAGTAAATAGAGAAGTAAATTAGATTGAAAGATTAATTATTTATTAATTATTTATCTCTATAGAGTAATTCAAAGCATCTTCGCGTGTTTGTCTTGTCATAGTAGTATTCATGGAATACGATGGAATAATACTCCCAACTCCATTTCTCAGTCTAATGCTATTTAAAGATACTATTATTGCACAAAAATATTTGGTTTGAACTCAAAATATTTATTGTTGTATATACAGTTCCAACTCATAGAAGATACTAATAACAGCATAGTATTATGCGATTTAGTATTTGTTATGTGATTTAAGTTTTTAAGTGCTACATGTAGAGCTCTGTAAATATTGACACTCTTAAAATAATAAAATTTAGAAGATACAGTTCTTTGTACTCTGAGTAAAATTTCCCATTAAGGGAGCTCTTTTCTTGTGATATATTTCTCAGTTTTTATACTAAGGGGAAAAATTTAAAGACACCAAAAGAATTAAATATAAGAAATGCGTTAATGAAACTCTTGCATAGGATTTTTTGAACTCTTCAATCCTTCTAAATTTCTGAAATTAATGTATGTAATTTAATTTGTAATCATCGTACGTATTAATACGACAAAATAATACTATGCTGTGATTAGTATCTTCTATGAGTTGGAACTGTATATATAAAAATAAATATTTTGAGTTCAAACCAAATATTTTTGAGCAATAATAGTATCTTTAAGTAGCATTAGGCTGAGAAATGGAGTTGAGAGTATTATTCCATATCGTAGTATTCCATGAATGCATGAATACTACTATGACAAGACAAACACAACACGCAAAGATGCTTTGAATTACTCTATAGAGATAAAAATTAATAAATAATTAATCTTTCAATCTAATTTACTTCTCTATTTACTACATAATCTAGAAACCTATTTTTAATAACAATTTATTCATATTAACATTAGAATTCAATTCATTTTTTATTCGTAATTTCAAACTTTCCGCCATTGGACAAGTTTATCTTACATTTTCCGAATGCGGAAAATGCATCGTGTGAACTGAACAGGGTGTCGTGAAACGCGGAAACGTTTCGACACTTCGACGAGCGTGTATTTTGGCCTTTTAATGCGGATGACCAAAAACTCCGCATTTTGTACTTTTGGTAGATTCCTCTGCTGTTATTGGTCAAAATTTGGCGAGCGATTTAAATCTCAATTAATTTAATTCGATTTTGTATCGTGCGCCAATTTACAACCAATGGCTGTTGACTTTGAGAGTTTTCCATTTTAAACTAAACGACCCAACCCTGGATTGCATTACACTCGACGTTCCCAATAGTGATGTTCCCAATGGTAAAAGAGTTTTGTTCTCAATAATAAAGAGCGCAACTCGCAATAAGCACTTCAAACCACTGCTCATGCGCTGCGTTCGGCATCTGATTGGTTGCTATTCGCGCGCAGTTTAAAATACTAAAAATAGTATTTTATATGCAATACGCATGCGCAATTGAGGTGAAATTTGAGGAGAGGCATTTTTTTTACTATTGGGAACGACTCTGGGTTGGATTTATTTACTATCGGGAACGTCGAGTGTAGAATCTTATGGAAACCAGGGTTGGGTCAGCATTTTGAAAAAAAATCCGCATTTTGAAAATAAAATCTGCATTTTAGGGAGCCCGCTCTTCTGCAATTCCACAACTCGGGTCTGGCAACACTGCGTTGAATGACGTCGCTTCAAATGATTTTGTTTTCAGGGGGGGGGAAACTTCTTATAAGTCTAATACTGAATGGTGCTGAAAAAGCATATATATTTCCGTGGCAAAAAAAGACCGGTCTATCTCAAACACATTATTTAGTCCGTAAATTAGTGCAATAAAAAAATAATATTTGAATTTGAGTGAAATCACCTCAGAATTTGAAGTGTCTCGAAAAAGAGGTTAAGTTCGTGTTGTTCCAGTTTTCACGACTCTAATTTTTGATAGACGTCCAGGAAAATAGGAAATTTATTAGTTCTTTATATATGTTATTAAAGTAGATATTTGGAAAAAAAGTTGAAATGAAGACTAGAAAAACAGTTGCTGCCTTGGGAGCTGGTTTGATCCTAGCATGCTGTGTTATGATTTATTTGATGCTAGACGTCACTCTCTTTCCGTTAGGACACAATTTTAAGACATCTGTCAAAGACGTAAGTTATTTTAGAGATTTTAAATATTTAAGACATTTGTTTGGTTTTTATATTCTGTTAACGAGCTCATTTTTAGTTTTTATACATTTTACCTTAGAGGGTTCTTTTGTTTCTTTTTTTTCGAAAATGTTGCATTAAAAATTTATCTATAGTTTGAAATACATATATAATTTGTGTTTAAATTATATTTGTTATAAAAAAGGTTGCTTCAATAGTCAGCGTGTCAGCTTATTATAAAATTGTATAAATAACTAAATCAAGCTTCAGCGAATATGCTAATTTGCTAATAGAGATAAGATAATTTAAATATTTGTACATTTTATATGATACTTATGATTAAGTAACGAATACTGTAAATAAAATTCTATTGTTCGCACAGCAGTCAGACTTTAAAAAACATGTAAACCTAAGAATTATAAGAGCAGAATTTTTTTCTTTATACTTGAGGGTTTTGGAGCCAACTTCTAATCTAAAAATTCAATTTCTTCATTTTACTCAACAACTATTAAAGTGGCAATTATTTCCCTCTGTAGAACTATTTAATTTGTAACGTGAATTATGCGTACAGAGCGAGAAAATATCTAATTCAAATTTTTTTTAAGTAAAACGAAAAAATTGAATTTTAAAGTTAGATTTTGAACTCTTCGTTTTATATATAAAGTATCGAAACTAAATATTTTTTCGCTCTGTACGCAGTCTTACTTTTGAAAAAAGATTAGTGCTACAGAGCAAAAAAATATTTATCTATAATTTTCGTTGAGTAAAATGGAGAATGGCATTTTGAGCTTAACATTTGGGTCCAACGCCCTTAAATTTTTATTTCAGGATGGATAATAGAATTAGGATGAAAAATCTGATTTATAATGAATTTTATAGAACCAATGGCTCCACTTTGAAAGTAGATTAGCGAAACTTGAAAAGGATTTAAGTCGTCACCACGAGGCTATGTCTACTCTCCAGGCTGGTTCCCAAGTAAAACCGGAAGTCATTCCACCACCTGATTATGAAGGAATTCACCCTCGTTTTGAATTTGCAAAGCGAAAGGGTAAAGCGTTAACCTGCAACTTTGACATGACCAAAAGTCCTCAGGTTGATATTCAGATGCTGGATATCTATAAACAACTTGAATTTAACAATCCTGATGGTGGAGTTTGGAAACAAGGATGGAATATCAAGTATGATGAAAAACAGTGGCACCCAAATCGTAAACTAAAAGTTTTCGTTGTTCCTCACTCGCATAATGATCCTGGATGGCTGAATACTTTCGAAAAGTATTATACTACCCAAACTCAGAGGATTTTAAATAATATGGCTGCACAACTCGCGAAAGACAGGAGAAGAAAATTCATTTGGGCAGAAATTTCCTTTTTCAAACTTTGGTAGGTCTTTAAGTTTTGTTTAATTCAAGAATAATTATTCTTCCAATTTGAATTTCGAACCAATTTCTTTTTTTTATAGGTGGGATGAGCAGAGCACATCAACTCGGGAATTAGTAAAACGTCTCGTTCATGATGGCCAACTAGAAATAGTCGCTGGTGGTTGGGTGATGCCTGATGAGTCTGTTTCTCACTGGATGGCCCAGTTAACTCAATTAACAGAAGGTCACCAATGGTTAAAAGCAAACCTGGACTTTGTTCCAAATAGTGGCTGGGCAATTGACCCCTTTGGACTTTCCCCGACGATGCCTTTTCTACTAAAAGGCGCAGGAATGGAGAATCTGGTTATTCAAAGGGTCCACTACTCAGTGAAAAAAAAGCTCGCGAAGGAAAAGCTTTTGGAGTTTCGATGGAGGCAACTTTGGGACAACGATGGATCTACAGAACTTTTCACACACATGATGCCTTTTTATAGCTACGATGTTCCCCACACATGTGGTCCAGATCCTAAAGTTTGCTGCCAGTTTGATTTCTTCCGCCTGCCCAATTTCGCTCTTACCTGCCCTTGGAAAGTAAATCCGAAAGCGATTACCAAGGCAAATGTTGTTGAGCGAGCAAATCTTTTGTTGGATCAGTATCGGAAGAAGGCCCAACTTTTTAAGACTAATACTGTTCTTGTTCCTTTGGGAGATGATTTTAGATATTCGCAGGTGATTAAACAGCCACTATGACTGCAAAAATTAAAATTAACGATCATCTTTAAAAATTCAATTCCTTTTTTTCTAGTCTTTAGAATGGGAAGCGCAATACAACAATTATCAGAAACTTTTTGACTACATGAACGAAAATCATCAATTAAATGTCCAAATTCAATTCGGAACGCTGGCAGATTATTTCGATGCTGTAAGAGAGTCTAAAACTGTAGAAGAATTTCCAAGTCTATCCGGGGACTTCTTTACATATGCAGATAGAGACGATCATTACTGGAGTGGATATTATACATCAAGGTACACATAATTGACTTAAAATTGTCAACAATCTTAGTATTATTAAATTTTTAAAGATTTAAAAAATGTATAACTATTTAAAGTAGAAGAAAAATTAAACGATTTTTAAAATGAAAATCCTAATTTTAATGATTGTAAATTGTAATAATATCGTACTTTCCAGACCTTTTCACAAAAGACTGGACCGAGTTCTTTTAGGATCACTTCGAGGATCGGAATTGCTCTCTACAATTGCTTATATTAAAGGAAACGATCAACTAGCAGAGGGAAACATCGCTTCTCGGATCAGTGAAGCCAGAAAATGGCATTCTTTATTCCAACATCACGATGGAGTCACCGGAACAGCTACGGACAACGTCGTTGTCGATTATGCCCAGAAAATGATTAAAGCTTTGAATAATTCAGCTCATGCTCTTCAACAGTCTGTAGCACATTTGCTTAAAAGTCCTCAAAATTCTCAAATCAAGACCGACGAAGTTTATTTAACTCTTGATGAAACTAGGTTAGTATTTATTATTTTACAATAATATAATTTGGAAAAATTATAGTAATGTAAATAATCTAAACATATTTAATTTTAGATTACATCATACGAGCGCGGGTGAAAAACAAGTTGTAATGCTCGGCAATGATTATCCGTCGAAGAAAATCATCCTCTATAATTCTCTTCCACGAAAAAGAACCAAAGTTCAAACGATCCTGATTTCTACACCCCGTGCAAGAGTTACAGATCGAATGGGTCACCCAGTGGAGTGTCAAATTTCTCCCGTTTGGGTTGGACCTTCAGCACTTTCGGCAGCAAAATACGAACTTTCTTTCCTAGTAACAGTACCAGGTTTTGGATTGACAACTTACGTCATTCATACTGTGCATGGAAATTCTTTACCGAAGTGGGTGGTTTTAAATTCTGAAAATATCTCAATTTTATATAGTTCTATCAAATTAAAACAGTATCTTTTTCTTGTTTTTTTTTTTTTTTAGAGAAGTGCACATGGCAAATGTGACTTTATACAACACAGCTATGCCTTTTGCTGGAGTTCCAGGCTTCAGCAATCCGCAAATTTATCCCTACACCCAGGAATTTTCTATCAGCCAACGTCCAGAGCTTTCAGTTGCTTTTGGAAAATCGGGACTTCTAAAAGCTTTACGAATAGGAGATACCACTTTTCCGGTTCATTTAGAATTTGTAAAATACGGGACAAGAGGTGCTGGACAAGATAGAAGTGGGGCTTATCTATTTTTACCTGACAAGAACGATCCAGATCCAGTATCAATGGAGAACGATCGGATAGTTCATCTAGTCACTGGTCCAATTTTGTCGAGAGTTTTTATCGAATTACCTTATGTTCGACATACTTGTACGCTTTTTAATTCTCCTGGGAGCGATGGACTTGGATTGCAGATTTTGAATCAAGTTGATATATCGGAGGCACAGAATTTTGAACTTGCGATGAGACTAGACACAGATATTGCTTCTGGAGATCAATTTTTTACAGATCTCAATGGACTTAATGTAGGAATATTAATAAGAACTCAAATTATTTTTTGCGACAATTGCAAAAAATTATAATAAAATCTTTAATAAAATAAAATTACTCTCTTTCAGATGATCAGACGACAGAGATTTCCAAAGATCCCTATACAAGGAAATTATTATCCTCTTGCATCCTCAGGTTATATCCAAGATAAGAGAGTTAGATTAACTATTACTTCTGCTCAGCCTTTAGGTGCAGCATCCATGGCCTCCGGACAATTTGAGGTATTTAATTTATGCAACTAAAGACAAGAGTTTTTTTAAATTTTTATTTATTCATTGCAATATTAAAATCTATTGGATATCATTACTCAGAATTTAAATATAATACATGATTATTTTTTCTAGATTATGCAAGATCGTCGACTAATGCAAGATGACAACAGAGGGTTAGGCCAGGGTGTAACAGACAATTTATTAACAAATCATCTCTTCACCCTCGTCTTAGAAAAAAAGAAATCCATTTCTTCTTCTGGTTCTGTTGATCATCCCTCAGGGCTTTTATCGCTTGCAGCTCATCTCGCTTCCGAGGAACTACTTCATCCAATCCTCGCTCTACATCCACGTCCTTTTCTTCCTTTTGAATTAAACGCTTCCTTTTCTCCCCTTCGCTTTGACCTTCCATCTGACCTTAACGTTGTGAGCCTCCGAGTCTTCCCAGTTCCTGAAGGTGCCGGAAAAGGTGTAGGGATGATTCTCCATCGTCAAGCCCTTGACAATTCTTGGGGAGACGACTCTGTTAGAGAAAGATTTCAAGTTTCCGAAAGTGGAGAAGTTGATCTGAACAAGTTCTTGAGTTACACAGAAGACTGGACAATTAGTGAAGCGCCTTTAACTTTCCACAATGTGGGACCATCCAGAAAGTCTTCGGTCGTCAATCTTTGTCCGCATCAGATTCTGTCTACGTTATTTCACAAGACACAGTCGTAAAACGAAAGACAATAACGAGATAAAGAAAGATAAAGATACTCATGGTAGTATAGGAAAGAAATCAGCAACAGTTTGACTCAGCACGCTTCAGGTTTAACTTGCTCAGAATCACGTAGTGCAGTCCTTCGGAAAAGTGGGGACTCGTGCTATCCAGCTTGTAACTGCAAAAATATTTATTTCGAAGTCAGAATTTAGATTCAGTTCTTTTAAATATTTATTACTCAACCACCTGTTTAATAAGGTACTGTTGTTATTGATTTGTAATTATTTTAATGATTTGCAAATTAGAGGGGTTCAAGTTGAAAGTCCAGGACTTTTAGTGCATTGGTTTGGAAGCGTTTAAAGCTTATTTTATAGATGAACTTGAGGCTTAACTTTAGATTTCGCTTAAACTCAAAGATAGAAATCAGATAACTAAAGATATTATCGGCTACCGTCCTTTTCTGATAATATCTATAGAGTAGACATAAATGATAGTAATTAAATAATTTTTTACGGTTTTAATTTTTCAACCGTAAATTTGAAATCTAAAAAAATTTAGGAGACATTTTAATTTGTTAGTTTTCAAGTTTTGCATTCTCTTTAAAAGTGAGACCAATCTGCAAGATGCAAATCAAAAAACTAGACAGCCTTATGGGATAGATCACCGATTTGAGGCAACTTCTGTGATATTATTGATTTTGTAATCATGGGAAACGTTAAAGTTTCCAGCTTTAGTCTTAGCATTGTATTTAAGATTAAAAAGCATGGTCATTAGGGAAGGTACTTATTAAAATCAAATACTGCAGTAGAATAGAATTAGCACAATTGTAATCTTTTTTGCATTAATAATTACGATTCTTATACAAGAATTTTGCATGTCATTAAATGTGTGCGAGTTGAGTGTGAATTTTAAATAAAGTGAACGTGAATAGTAAAAATTAAAAACCGGTGCATTATTTAATATCTACATTCTCGGTAATTATCGTAATTGGATTATACTTGTAAAATAAATCAAACTTACCCAAGAGCATGGAAAAATGGAACGGCGGTTACATTGGATTTGAAGACGGTCAACACTACTTTTTGCATTTGATTTTGTAATGCCAATGATTCCAGAGCATGCATCATAAATTTTCCTAATCCTTTTCTTCTTGCCTCTGATTCTAATTGTAATTCATAACTAAAAGAGCAAAAAAAATTATAGATTTTAAATTGGAAGCCCAAAAATTCAAAAAATCTCAATTCACATTAATTAAAGAAATTTTTATGGAATACCTACCAATATAAAACATCTTTGTCGTCGTCTAGGTCAAAGCGAAAATGTGAAAAACCGACATTTTTTCCATTTGAAGTTGCAATCAAATACCAAGCAGCTAAATCAAAAAGTTCGGCCTGCTTTTCTTCAGGATTCCATCCCCAGGGTGATTCCTGGTAAGGTTTTTTCATGTTTCTCTCCATAAGATTGAATATCCAGGAGCGTGTTTCAGGTGACAAATCTTTCGCGCGATTGCAGTTGATTTCATAATCAATTCTATCTTTGGACACGAATTTTTGAAAGGAAAGAGACAAAGTTTGTTCTACAGAATTTGCTTTGTCTACCAATTTTTTGGCAATTGCTCTCTTATCTGCTTGCTGCTGACGTCTTGATTTGCGTGGTTGTTTCTATAATTTAAGAATATAAAGAATCAGATTCCACTTCTTTCATGTGATTTAAAAAATATAAGCAGTAAAGAACAGTTTTATTATTAATATTATTTAAAATATTACCTTCATATTTACAGTGGTTTGGTGATTTTGAAGGCCGCCGCTAAATTGGAGCAATCTTAAATTAATATAATTTCGTCAACAATACACAGTACAATTTTATCCAGAATAGAATTTCAAATATCATAATAAAATCAAAGTGGCCACAAGATTCAATTTTTCAATTTCCATGACATTTCCTTGACTTTCAGATAAATTTTCCTGTCAGAAAAGTATTAAAAATACGTATAAATTTACAATAATAATACTATTGAAATTTTTGAAAAATTTCGTATAATATCACTTTAAATCTTTTGAAATTTAAAATCACTTCACAGCATTTAACATTCGAATAAAAATCTATCAAATTTACAACAATTTTCGAAATCTCTTAAAATTCATTTAAATTTCTTGAAATTCCTAGAAACATCTTAAAATTCCACGAAATTCCTTCAAATTTGTTAATATTTCATGAGATTCTTTCAATTTTCACGAATACTTTTAAAATTCCTCAAAATCCTTTGAAATACTTTAAATTCCAAGAAATATTTCAAAATCTTTTAAAATCCCTAAAAATCTCTTAAAATTCCCTGTAATTCTTCAAAATTCCATAAAACATTTTCAGGATCTCTTAAAATGCACAAAAATTTCTTTAAATTATGAGAAACATATTGAAATTCCTTAAAATTCGCTGAAATCTTTTGAAATTCCTAAAAACATCTTTAAATATCTTAAAATTCCACTACAATATTTAAAATTCCATTAAATCCTTTACAATTATTATACAAAATCGTTTACAAATCATAAAAATCTCGTGAAATTCTTTAAAATTCCCTAAAGTGCATTCAAATCTCTAAATAAAAAACAATTGAAATAAAAAATCTCACAAAATCTTTTAAAAATCAAAAATAACTTGAAATTTTTTTTAATTCTATGAGGACGATTAAAATTCCTTAAAATCATTTTTAAAATGTCAAAATTACTTACAATTTTCACAAGCTTCTTAAAATCCTTCAGAACTCCACGAAAAACTTTAAAATCCTTTAAAATACGTAAAATTTTTTGAAAATTCTTGAAAGTCTCTTGAAATTCCTTAAACTTCTACAAAATCTTTTATAAATCATAAAAATTTTGTGAAATCCTTTACAATTCCATGAGGAAAATTTAAATTCTTTAAAATCACTTTAAAATAATTAAAATTTTTAAAAATTTTTACATGCCTTTTAAAATACTTTTAAATTCCACGAGAATATTTATAATTCCTTAAAATCTCTTAAAATTCTTACAAGTTTCTTAAATTCCTTTATAATTCCAAGAAAAACTTTTAAATCCCTCAAAATACGTAAAAAACCTTTATAATATTTGAAAACTTTTCCAAATTTCTTTTTTTATAATCATAAAAATCTCATGAAATCCTTCAAAACTCCACGAAGAACATTAAAATATCTTCAAATTACTTTAAAAAATCAAATTTCTTAAAATTCTTACAAGCTTTTTAAAATCCTTTTAAATTCCACGAGAATAATTATAATTCCTTAAAATTTTAAAATTCTTACAAGTTTCGTAAATTCCTTTATAATTTCCTTTATAAAATCCCTTAAAATATGTAAAGATTTCTTAAAATTCTTGAAAGCCACTTGAAATTCCTTAAAC
>CAJFCO010000183.1:1042012-1070962 GCA_904066015.1 Synergus gifuensis
AGCGATATATGATTCCGTTTGGACATGGTGAGCGTCAAAAAAATTGGTTACGTCGTCACCGTAGACTATGCCCTGAAAATAAAGTTAAATGTTATGTTTTTTTTTCAATTTTATTTTCTATTTTAGCTACGCTAGCGAATGTTTGTTCATCTGAAGTAAATCAATCAGCGAAAGGAGTCTTGCCTGTTGGTTATGTTCGAAGAATTGACAAACATGTGAGTATAAAAATAATGTTTTATTATATTAAAGAGATTCTTTTTTCTTTTCCCTGAAAATAAAACTGAATCTAATTTTATAAACTACAAATATTTTAGGTACATTTAGGTAGAGATGTGTGGATACCAAAATCAACATTCGACACAGTAATGTGCACAGCGAGAAATCCTAGTATCTTTATAAAAAATATGGCTCTTGCTGTTTTCGGGCACGAAACTTTGGAACGAAGTTCGGTCACTGGACAATTATCAAATAGAACGAAAAAGTTTTACGAAGGTCCACCAAAGCAAAAGCTGGATCCAACGAAATTGCTCGCCATAAAAGGTATCTTAAAATAAAAAAGTTTAATTCGCTCTGAAAATATAATTACGCGTTTCATGTAAATATATTTCTAATTAAAATTAATATTTTTTCAGATGTTTTCCGATATTGGCTTCAAGATATTAAAAAGGTGGATGAATGTACCATGGATATTGAATTAAGAAAAGTTGGTTCATATATTGGACACAAAATCGCGGACTTAAATCGAAGGAAAAAAGATACTGGTGAGAAATTTACTTCATAATTGGTTTCATTTTATGTAGATATTTAAAAATTAATTCTTTTACTTATTTTTGCTTTCAGAAGACACACAAAGGGCTTCCGACGATTACACAAGATCATCAGATGATTTTCAAAGAATTGATCTCTACCAAAGAACTCAAGAAAATTACCAATCACACTATCAAAGAGGTTCTCAAAACGCTCAGAGATCTTCAATGAATTACGAAAGAAACCCAGAGACTTTTGATTTGATGATGGTAAATGTAAAAAGCGAAACACATGATGGCAATGACGAGACTATGAATGGATCTGGAGAAGCTATTTTCATTCCAGAAGGAAAAGTTACTGCAGAAAATGGAATTGCTGTCGAAGATGCTAACGACGAGATTAATAACGTCGACGATGAACCGTTCATTTCCTATTTGTAATTTTTATTCGAAAAATTCTTTTATTCTGTGTTAGAATCTGTTCTTACATATCCTCTTGTTGATGATATTTGTTAAGTACAAGATAATGTTATTATTGTAATTTATCTTTTCTTTTATTACTCTTTATAATTTTATTATTTTTCTATGAATGAAAAAATGTTATTTGTCCTTAAGTTTCGTGCCCATCTTGCATTTCATGTTTTTTGTTCAGTAATGACAAGTGCTTATTAACGATTATGTATTAGAATACATACATAGTACATTGTAATTCGTATATTCTCTTTTTTAATGGTGGCTGTAGAAAAAGAACTTCCTTGTAGTTTCAAATAAACCACACGCTTTTGGTAGATTTTGAAACAATTTTTTGGATCGTATCCACCTACTTCAATTTGGAATCGTTCGAATTGAGAAAAGAAAATAAAATAAATATGCAACTAAAATTCAAATTGCTCGAATTTTGCATAATAAAATGTTTAAATTTTTTTTGCAAGAATTTTGATATTTTCGCGGGCTTGCTTACAACGCTACGGAACTTGAATGAACTACATATGTATGAATGAGGCATTATTGCTTTGTTTATCTCAGGTTTAAGCAGTTTATGTGAGTTTGTGTTTTGTTCTTTTGTTTCTGTTTTGTTTTGTGTATCTAAGGACATTATTAGGACACTATTATCAACTATAATAAAAGAACACTAAAGAAATAGAAGTTTTGCTGAAAATTAAAATTTTTAGGGATTAGTATAGAATATAAAAAATTTGGTAAGCCGACTTTTAAAAATTATTTTAGTTCCTACATTGCACTATTGAATATGCTGTCAATATTTAATTTATATTTCAGTTCTCATTTTTTATTTATTTTGTAAGATTTGATTGTTTATAGAAATGGCAGAAGGAAAGAAGGAAGAAGAATCCACTAAAGTTGCAGAGGAAAGTTCATTGGTAAGTTTAAATAAACGAATATATATAGAAATTCTTTATTAAATTTCCCTTAATATTTTTAGTGCGCAGGTGAGGGAAGATCTTCAGACCTGGATCCTCGTTTTGAATGTCCAATTTGTATTAGTTGGTTAAAGGAACCAGTTTTAACTATTTGTGGTCACAAATTTTGCTCCGATTGTATAAATACATGGTTAATGTGAGTTGATAAATATTTTATAATGCTTTACATTTTTTTAAATCAATTTACATTTTTTATTCTTGCTGACATTTGGAATTTTATAATTAAACTTCCATATATACTCGCTTTCAATTATTTAAGGGTGTCGGAGTTAAGTTCTAATCTAAAAATTCGATTTCTTCATTTTACTTAAAAAATATTAAAATTTGAATTATTTCCCTCTGTGGAATTAATTAATTTGTAACAAGAATTATGCGCACACAGCGAGAAAATATCTAATTGAAATATTTTTCAAGTAAATTGAAAATATTGAATTTTGAAGTTAGATTTTAAATTCTTCGTTTTATGCAAAAAGTATCGAAACTAAATATTTTTTCGCTCTGTACGCAGTCTTATATTTGAAAAAAGATTAGTGCTGCAGAGCGAAAAAATATTTATCTATAATTTTCGTTGAATAAAATGGAGAATAGAATTTTGAGCTTAACACGTGGGTCCAACGCCCTTAAATGTTATAGTCATTTTAAAATATAAGAACTTTATTCAATAATAAAATTACTTCGAAATAATTCAATTTATATAAATATTTATCATTATTTTTTAGTAAGCAAGGTTCAGCTTGTCCAGTGGATAGTAAAGCATTAAATCCTCAAACTGATCTCTTCCCAGATCTTTTTACTAAAAGAGAAATAGCTCAACAAATAACAGATTGTTTGTATCGAGAATATGGTTGTACAATCAAGTTATCGCCAGTTGACTTGGAAAATCATTTAAACGAGTGTCCATACAAGAAAAATGCTATGTGGGCTCAGCCAAATTGTCCTTTTAAAACTCTTGGATGTCATCAAGTATTTAAGACCGTCGAGACTTTGAAACGTCATATAGAGGAAAATATAACTTCACACATGATGGTATTAAATTGTTCCTAAATCTTTCATTAATAGACGTCTCCAAGTTCTATGTCCGTAGCACAAATATTTTTATTTATAAATTTTCTTTTTCTTTTTAGATGATTGAAACTTCTTTATCGCAACTAATTCTCAAATCTAACATCGATGCAAAAGCTGTGGAAGCGAAATCTTGGGATGCTCCTAAAAAAGGAGAAGAAGAAATTGCAAGTGAACCTGAACCCCAGTCATTAATTCAGTAAGTTCAGAGGGTAGTCTGCTTTAGAAGGCCTAAAATAAGCGTTTTTTCGGGAATTTTTTTAGGACAGAAAAAAATGAGCAAGTCTAGCGGCCTTTTTACTATGTTTTAATGCATATTTGAAATTTTGAACACTCTAAAAAAAATTTGTTCAGGGAAAAATATTGAAAAACAGTTGATTTGTATACACATGTTTGTAACATTCTGTACTTGGAGTCTCCAATCGGCGAGCAAGATAGAGCTCGTAATTTTCGTCTGAAACAAAAATCCCAACGAAAATTTTAATTCTCATATATTTTTCTTCTATGTGAACTAAGAAAATTACGAAGAAATTGTGAAATAAAAAATTTTTCGCGAGTTTGAATGAAAAAAGTGTTTTTTTTTTAAATTCAGTTCAACTTGTTAAAAAAGTTGTTTAAAAATATTTTTCATTAATTTTCTTAGTTCACATAGAAGAAAAATATATGAGAATTAAAATTTTCGTTAGGATTTTTGTTTCAGACGAAAATTACGAGTTCTATCTTGCTCGCCGATTGGAGACTCCAAGTACAGAATGTTACACACATGTGTATACAAATCAATTGTTTTTCAATATTTTTCCGTGAACAAATTTTTATTAGTGTTTAAATATGCATTAAAACATGGTAAAAAGGCCGCTTGACTTGCTCATTTTTTTCTGTCCTAAAAAAATTCCCGAAAAAACGCTTATGTTAAGTCTTCTAAAGCAGAGTACCTCCTTAAGTATCTATACAAAATTTTAAAAAAATAAACATTTTTATCTGATGTAAAACAAAGAAAAGTCTGTCTCAATAATTAATTTTTTTCAGTGAATTGTATGAGAAGGTAGTCATCCTGGAACAACGAAATCATGAACTAACCTTCTCTCTTAAAAATCTTGAGTCTACTATATGCGAGCGAACTTGCAACGGATCCTATGTTTGGAAATTAGAACTCTTTGATGAAAAATTAAAAGCTATGACAGCCAACAGACTCAACATGATCTTCAGTCCCTCTTTTTATACGAGTCCCAGTGGTTACAAAGTTTGTGCGAGAGTAAACGTCTCCCACGGAAATTCTGATTTCCTCTCCTTGGTTCTTCACCTCTCCAAGTCTGAACACGACAACACCTTAGACTGGCCTTTCGAAGGATGGATTTCCTTTCTGCTCGTTCATCCGGAAGATCCTAATAAAAGTATTTTCGAGTTGACCAAATCTGAACCGAAGTTAGAAGCTTTTCAGAAACCAGTCGACCATATAAATAGAAAAAGTTATGGTTTCACCCAATTCGTGTCGATTAAAAATCTGGAGAATTTTGTTAAAAATGACTGTCTCATAATTCGAATTGAAGTGAAGGCAATAAGTAAAATAGATAGGCTGATAAACGCTTCAATGTCGAATCCATTTCTTACAGAAGAAAATTTTAGGATTCATACCGAAGTTTAAACCCACAGTGAAAGTTGATGAAGTTTTTATCCAACAATGTTAAATTTGATATCGAGACTATTAATAATTTCATCACTTTGTACATATCGGGTTGACAAGATAGTGAAAATTTTGATATTGTTGAGATTTTGTTTTTAATACTGCCAGGAGATTATACATGAAGAGATTGAACTAAAAAAAATCAGGTGTGAAAAGTGTGTTGTGAGAATTGGAAATTTTTAATTATAACGGCTTTCAATTACGGGGTTTTGTAATTTATTTTAAGGCAGTAAGCTTTGAGTTGTGAAAATTTAAAACTTTCAGTATTTGGAGATTTCGAAATTCTAGTATTTTCAGAAAAGTAGGTTTTTGGAATTTCGAGCACTCCAAAGTTTTGATATTTACAAATTGTTATATGTTACTCTGAAATATTAAAATTTTATAAATAAAAAGGTATTATAATAACTACTAAAAAAATACCATTTGAAAAATAATTATTGGAATTTTAACTTATTTGAATAATTTGAAAGAGTAAAAGAATTTTATTTAAAAATTTTCGAGTATGTTTCTTATTGTTTTGGTGGCAATTTTAGATTGTTATATGTTATAAAAATTGTGAAAAAATTTGTATGGGCGTGTAACACTTAAGTAATTGTTTGTTTTGATAATTATAGTGTGCGAGTGGAACAAGACGAGTTGTGCTAGCGCTAGTGACTTTCTAAAATTCTAAATTTTCATTCAGCGTGGCGTCTCATGGATCCGGAATTCGTTGCGTTCTTGGGAAAAACCATGAGAGTGAGAGGGATAGTAGTATTAATGCGTCTCTCTCACTCTCATGGTTTTGCACAAAAACGCAACGGTTTCTGGATCCATGGAACGCCACCCTCAGTTCTCAGTGGAGTTGAGTGGAATATTAGTACTGAAGATTTGCCGTTGAGCAGTGAGTGAGTGAATATCTAGTTTTGAATGCTAATTGAGAACACAAATGGATATGAATTGGATTCAAATAACATTCAGTCTCATAACGCTTCTTCTTTTCACTATTGGAGGGCTTATTTCTCAATGCGAAAGTCATCTACCAATTTGGCTACGGCAAAGTTTCCGCTATGGAAAATTCGCTGAAAAATTACAGGAGTCATTCGTTTCTAAAATTGAGGTTCCAAAGCGGTGAGTTTTTCATTCATTCATATTTAAACTCAGTTTTTGTCTTTTTGTAATAAATCTTAAGGGTGTTGGACCCAAGTGTTCAGCTTCAAATTCTATTCTCCATTTTACTCAACGAAAATTAGAGATAAATATATTTTCGCTCTGTAGCGCTAATCTTATTTCAAATGTAAGACTGCGTAAAGAGCGAAAAAATATTTAATTTCGATACTTTTTGTATAAAACGAAGAATTCAAAATCTAACTTCAAAATTCAATATTTTTAATTTACTTGAAAAATATTTGAATTAGATATTTTCTCGCTCTGTATGCATAATTATAGATACAAATTAATTAGTTCTATAGAGGGAAATAATTCCAATTTTAATATTTGTTAAGTAAAATGAAGAAATCGAATTTATAGATTAGAACTTGGCTTCAACACCCTTAATAATATAAGTACATAAATGTAATATAAAATAATTGAATAATAATTAGCAATCTGTTAAAGAGATAAGCAAATCTTTTAGTTATTTACTAAAAAGTACAGATTTTTTCCTAAACTAAATTTTAAAACCAAAATTTTTGATTTGGTGAATTTCACTTGTACATCTAAGAAAAAAATACGATATAACTACAATTAGGAACAACTATCGAAATTTTAACCCGTTTAAATTTAAATGGTTAAAATGTGTTGATTTTTTTTATAGCATTATTTTCGACGTAGAATGACGCAACGTATTAAAAAAATATATAGAAAAATTTTTGGGCTATTTAGAATTTTTATTTTTTTAAGTATTAAAGATATCGGTAAATCCATACGAGAATTTGTTCAAAATCGTAAAAAAAGTGTACACAAAAATTACCAATGAGAAACAACAAAAATTGCAGAAGATCAATTTTAAAGGCAAAGTTTAAATAATTTCAACTTAAGGGTGTTCGAGCCAAGTTCTAATCGAAAAATTCGATTTCTTCATTTTACTTAACAAATATTAAATTTGGAATTTTTTCCCTCTGTATAATTAATCAATTTTTAACTATAATTATGCGTACAGAGCGAGAAAATATCTACTTCAAATATTTTTTAAGTAAAATGAAAATATTGAATTTTGAAGTCAGATTTTTAATTTTTCGTTTTATGCAAAAAAAAGAAGAAGAAAATTTAAAATCAGAAAAGTAAATAGGAATTTATTTAATTTTTCAGATGGTTCCAACATTTTTACCTTTTCGCAGCTCCATTTTCGACCTACGCTTTATATTTAGCGGTGTCCAAATATTTCTATAATGTTGAAATTCCAGAAAATATTTTTTCGACTCTAGATTTTTTATTGGGATCCAACAGACAACCTTCAGGTACTTTTATTATTTAAAAATTGTATGTACATTTTTTAGTTAAAAAAATAAAATGTTTATTTGATTACAGTTTCGCCTGCGAGTACACTTCTCGCTTTAACTCTTTTGACTACCCAGTGTTTGAAAAGATTGTACGAAACTCAATTCGTCAGTGTTTTCAGTGATGCAAAATTGAATATCGCACCCTATATTGCTGGATATATTCATTATGCTGGCGTAACTTTTGTCATAGTTGGTGAATCGGAAGGATTCATCAAAGGTAAAAGAAAAAAAGATTATATTTTGGATTTATTTTCAAAATTCTTATTTCCTTGAGTTTCCATTAAAATAAAAAAAAATTTTACTTATTTTTCAGATTCGGAGGTGAATTTTCAAAATTCGTTAAGTCTCATTGATTGGATTGCTGCATTCATTTTTCTCTTGATGTCTTATCAACAACTTCAAGCAAATTTCATTCTCGCAAACCTCCGAAAAGACGAAAAAGGTGTCGTTGTGACAAAAGAGTACAAGATTCCAACTGGAAGCTATTTTGAATATATTTCTAACCCATTGCAATTTACGGAAATTATGATGTACGGAATGCTGCAAATAATTTTGCGCGACAGTTCGAATTATATTTATATCTACGTATGGGTTGTTGTAAACCAGGTGAGAAAAAACTTCCCATATTTCAAAATTTTGATCGCTTGAAAATTTGTATCTCCTTTCGAGTTTACAACTTTCAAATACGAAACTCTTAAGATTGATAATTCATTTTTTTCCTTCTCTTTTCAGTTTCTATGCGCTTTTTTATCTCACGAATGGTACAAGAAGACATTCAAGAATTATCCGCCTTCTCGTAAAATTATCATCCCTTATTTATTGTGAATTTTATAGAAAATTAATTTCAATGCCTTCATTTAATTTGCATGGATATTATACTCCAGAAAAATTATGTGTATTTTTATAACAAGATTGATAGGTATTACAATTTTCCATATCACCACTGAAATTGCATTTTTCATATTTATTCGCGATTTTTTCTTATCAAAACTTAATTCCTTCATAATTTCTCAAATTCTACATTAGGTCTAGTTGTAGTCAAATATATAAATGACAAGGACAACGGAATTTACTATTTATATACATATGTATATAATATTATTTATAGTTATTTGTAACAAATAACACTCAATACGCATTTCATACATACAGATTTGGAAAAAACTTCTAAATTGAATTACCTTATTCACATTTACAATTATATTTATTATTAAGTTTACGTAAAAAAGGCCGGAACGAAAAACATAATTTTTATAGTGAAAATTTTATTTTTTATTACTCAGACTTTAGTGACCTTAACTCGACGCCATGACTCAGTTATCTAAAAAGAAGGCTGAAAAAGATAAGATTAGAGATTTAATATACATTAAGTAGAGGGAATTTCAGAATTTTGAAACTTGCTTATCTTTTTGTGGAAAATAAATTTTTTTCAGTGTTATTTAAAAGATAAATATTATTTACCTATATGGATATCCCTGAGTCTTATTTCTAAAAATGGAGAGAAGAAGACTGAAGAAAACAGTAACTAATCCCAAACCAATCACAGCAAATATTTTTCGCTTTTTCACGTCGCCTTTCCGAGCTGCTGCTTCAGTCATGAGGATCATTCCAAACACAACAGCACCATCTATTATTCTTTATTAAGGAATACATCAAATTAAAATGTTCTTAAAAAATTTAATGACAAAATCTTATGAACGAAAAATTTAGTGTCCATTAAGTAAATAAAAGTGAAGTTGTTTTTTTTTCTTTTGCATTAAAAGGATACGTAGTATCATCACAATATAAGTTTCCAGAACAAACTGTCCTTGGGACGATCCATGGATGTAAGCCACATTTCCATTAGGCGATTTGTGGATAAAAGGAGGACTTCGAATGTGATTCCACATTTGACCAGAGATCATCGTAAGAGTAAAGAACTGAAAATTTATTTAAGAAATAATATAACCGTTTAAAATTTCTTTTCAAATTATGTCTAAAAAATATGTAAAAATATGTTTAAAAATATATATGTCAAAATAAAGTGACAAATCTAGTATATTGCACTTTACCAAAGCACCAAGCCCCCAGATCGTTTTATTATAAATAAAATCCAAGTTATTTCTCCTCAGATACAAGAATCCACCAATCAAGATAAGAAGCATTGAAACTGCAACTGTTCCAGAGTAATTTGGCGGACGAAAAACTCGAATCTAGTTTAAGATATTAAAATTCGAATTAATAAAAAGTTAGTTTCTTCAATAGTTTCAATCCATGGAGATTTGATTCTCTTGAATTGAAACACAAAATAAAAGTGAAATAAAACATACTTGAATATCAGTACGTTCTGAAATCCATTTTGCAATTGCTTCTGCGGCAAACCCGACTCTTTGAATATCCATTGTGTCTGCTGCTTTTGGTTTTCCTTTTGCTGGGAAATGCATGTAAACTGGGGCAGTATTCAGTTTCATCTAAAAATGATTAAATTATCTATTTAGTTGAACTATCAGAATATATCACTTTATATCACTTTCAGAAGTCATTTATAGTCCAACTTTACTAATTTCAGTTATTAATTTTTATTACAGATTCAGAAGACGATTTACCATTTGAAAGACGTCGGATCCTTCGTCAAAATCTACAGAAGCGAAGAATAATTTATTTGAATAAGATTGAGAGTATCGAAACGAATGTGCCACTATCGTGAATTCATCGTTTGCATGCCTGTAATCAATTTCCATTTTTATTTATAATAGTATTATTTTCATTTTCATTTAAATACAAATCTTTTCTGTAATATTTTAAAATTCATACAGTACCTGCAAATTTGACACTGTCTTTGTGGTGCCATTGCAGTAAACATAACAATGACTGAATAATTTCTTGGAGTAGTTTTTACAAATTCTTTAAACTTTGCTCCATTAAATTTAATAACTGGTCTCTTCATTGCCATGTCAGTCAATTGTTGAACTCGTTCAGCCAATGAAGCACTTTGACTCTGTAAAATTGAATTTATTTACAAGTTATTTTAATTTAGTTAAGGGCGTTGGACCCAAATGTTAAGCTCAAAATTCAATTCTCCATTTTACTCAACGAAAATTATAGATAAATATTTTTTCGCTCTGTAGCACTAATCTTTTCTCAAATATAAAACTGCGTACAGAGCGAAAAAATATTTAATTTGGATAATTTTTGTATAAAACGAAGAATTCAAAATCTAACTTCAAAATTCAATATTTTTAATTTACTTGAAAAATATTTGAATTAGATATTTTCTCGCTCTGTATGCATAATTATAGATACAAATTAATTAGTTCTACAGAGGGAAATAATTCCAATTTTAATATTTGTTAAGTAAAATGAAGAAATCGAATTTATAGATTAGAACTTGGCTTCAACACCCTTAATAATATATGTACATAAATGTAATATAAAATAATTGAATAATAATTAGCAATCTGTTAAAGAGATAAGCAAATCTTTTAGTTATTTACTAAAAAGTACAGATTTTTTCCTAAACTAAATTTTAAAACCAAAATTTTTGATTTGGTGAATTTCACTTGTACATGTGAGAAAAAAATACGATATAACTACAATTAGGAACAAAAATTGAGAGAATCAATGGTTCTCGTTCTATTTTTGAGGTTATATTCAACAACTGCCGACAAATTTACAAAACTGACAAAAAATCCACAGAGTAAATATATCGATTTTCTACAAGATTTTATTCAACTCTAACTTCTGTTTTTAGGTATAAAAAAATATCTATAAGTTTACTAAATTGGAAAAAAACATTCGGTAAAGTTATAACTTTATAGTGACGTGTCAAATCGAGATTTGATCTTAAGTTTTATAAAAATACTCACGCTTTTTGTTCGATATTGACAGTTGACATGATTTGTATAACACAGAAGAAGTCCTAAGAGAGCAAAAATTAATTTTATGTCCATTTTGACGATTTTGACAGACTTATGTGCTTGTGTCAAAATCCCAAAGACCCAAACACGTTCGAAAACCGGGACACGGACACAATTCACACAATACAACACAATAGCAGACGAATTATCGAAAGGTTTGCCAGGTTTGCAGCGCTTGACGTGGCAGTTGGTGCCACTGGTGCCACTCACATGCCAGACTCCATATTTATTTTTAATTTTGCTTTTCTTCTTTAATTTTTTTATTATTTCTGTAGACAAACGACTTTTAAAAATTCTTATATTTTTTATATTGCTATAACTGTTTTGTTTTTAAAATAATGAAGAGTTTAGTCGCTTTCTCAACTTTGTATAGGGGGTCTTAATGCAGGGATGTAACTTCAAAATTGGATTGATGTGTTTGAAATTTGAACGGTATTTAAACACATTTTAAAGCATTTTCAACATTTGTAATTGACCTATTTTTATCTTTGCATAGTTTTCTTTCTAAATTTTGAAAAAATACGCTAGCCCCTTCTTGACTTAATGAATTTGAAGTTTATGGATCGATCGATACGCTACTGTTCAGTAAAAAACTTCCAACGGGATTGGATGAATTTGCAGGAAAATGACGCTGATTGGCAGACGTTCAGTTTGTTTCTTTCAACCGTCGCTTTAAATTTTACCAGGGATGAGAAGCTTTTTCAAAGAAAGTAATCGATTTTCTTGTAAACAATGAACAGGTGTGTCACATTTTTTTTTATTTAATATTACTATTATTATTTATATAATAAAAGCGACATAATTATATTTAATGTTTCACAAGGTTTTATTTTTTATATTTTTAAATTCGTCAATTGTTATTTTAAGAATTTATGGATGGAAATAAAAAAAAGTAAAGGAATTTTCAAGTCTAATTAACTAAATCTAATTTATAACTGTAAAATATAATTATCTAATATAAATAGACGATGCAAATATGCATTAAAATATATATTATTATAATTTATTAATATTTATTAATATTTATTATTAAAGTAAATATTATTTTAAGTTGTTGAAAAAGTCATTAGATTTGACTTGTAATTTAAAAAATTTTTGAAACTTGTTGCATGAAACTAGATGAAGTTTCCCACCCCTGCCTGCAAACGGGCCACGAGGAGAATCCCGAGAATCCCGCGTGAAAAAAGCGTTAAGTTAAATGCCGCTCTGAATATCACATACAGAAACGCGAATTCAGGGAGACGAGATGGATTAGATCTTTGCTTAGGTTTTGGGGGTTTGTATTTTAGCTTCGCGAGTGTTTAAGTGATCAGTGTTGTAATAATATTGTTTATTTTTAATAGTGTGTGATTATTGTTCGTTTATCGACCGTTTCTTTTTATTACGTTTTTTTTTTTTTAATGCTAAAATGTCCTTCTCCAAAGCGAGAATTCAACGTTTTAACGAACTTGGAAGTAAGTAAAAAACATACATTTTAAAAAATTATATACTTTCATTTCAGCAACAGTTTAGTTTTTTGTTTTATTACTTAAATTGAAAATTATTATTCAATTGAGAAAATTAAAATAACTATAATTAAATATCGGAACTTGATCAAGAATTTATAAAAATTAATTTTTTTATTATACTTAATTTTGCTTTCAATTCAGAATCTAATTTTATATATAATTATTTATTTAAAAATTAAAATATTTTAATTTTATATATAATAATTAAAAAATTCAATGACATTTTTATTAAAATATAAATTTATATATATATTATATATATAATTATAAATAATTTATTAATCAACTAAAAAAAATTTAATATTTATATTAAATATAAACAATTTTATATAATTAATAATAAAAATTATATATATATTATTTATAAAGTTAATAGAAAATTTTAATTTCTATATTATATTTTCAAAATATAAATTTGTTCAAGTTCATTAACTAAATAATATATATTATAATTAATAATTTAATTATATATAAATAAATTATTAAATTTAAAATAATAGGTAAATATCTTTTTCAAATTAAAATTATTAATTTATCATACCGAAATCGAGGATAAGATGCTCGAAAAATAATAATTAAATTTATAATTAATATAATCTTTAAAATATAAATAAATAAATAATTAAATTTTCCTAAATAAAATAATACAAAAATATATCTTATAATAATAATTATCCCATATTCTGATACAAAAATTAATGCAAATATACCTCAGAATTTTAATATAACTTTTATTCAAATTTTTTCAAGAATGTAAATAATGTATTTTCCAATTCCAAAATTTACCATAAATTGTTAAATGTTTTAGATTTAGTAAATTCATAGATTTAGTAAATTTAAACCCAAAACTTTTTAAAAAGCAAAATTTTTTAAACCCAAATTGCTCTTCAAAAAAATATAGAAGTTTTCTAAATTAAAATGATGATCGTGTATTTGAAGATTTCATGAATTGAAGGGCTTTTATAATTGAAAAATGGTATACCATTATTTTATTTATATTTATATTTATATTTATTTATTTTATTTAAATTTCAAAATGTAAAGTTTCTTCCACATCAAATCCTTCTTTCAAAAAGTACTATGAAACTTATATAAATACAAAGTTTCTTTTCTGATAAAAAAAATTTAAAAAACCTTATTCTAAAAAATTTTGCATATATCTACCCAATTTTTCAATCTCTAACGATAAACCGATTTTTTAAATTCTCTTTCAATAAATGAAGTTTTCAAAAACTGGAACGTGCAAAGTCTGCATAAAATAAAGATAAAAAATGACCAAGACCATCTGCCCGAGTCTGCACGGAAGCAGACAAAGTTCCGCCCTGAGAAAAATACGAGAAATATCGTTGCGACGAATATCTTCACACATACGATTTGGCTCGAGAGCATTGTAGCATGGTAAAATTCAACGGTTATCAATTTCCCGCAATTCAATGACTTTCATAAAAACACAAAAAGTCCAAAAAATAACTCAAAAAACCCCTAAAACCTCTTCCTAAATCTCTACACCTTTTTAAAAGACTCAAAATAATTATTTTTGCATGTCAGCTTTAAAATTTGACAAAATAAAATTATTACATAAGAAATTTATGTATTTTTCGATTTGAGAACCACTGGCCCTGGAAGCTACAAATAGGGGACAGCTGGCTTTGATGCAATGTAAGGGTCGTCCTTATGGGGTACATTATAGAATTACCAGGTGTTGCGTCGCCCCACACCCCCTTTGAATTTCACCCCCCCCCCACTATTTTCGCTTACGTGTGCTTTCCATACAATAGCCAGTAAACATTTAAAAATTAAATGCTTGTTATTCAAGAATAGGAAAACTTTCCCAAAATTCGAAAGTACAAAGTATTGTTTTGCGTGGGAAAATAGAAAGAAGACTATTATGTATAAAAATGTGGATGAGATCAAAAAACAAGTTTATTCTCAGGATGGAGAATTTGTTTTTTAGTGACTTTCTTTGATAATGACTTTTTATTTTGAGTTTAAGGGCGTTGGACCCAAATGTCAAGCTCAAAATTCTATTCTTCATTTTACTCAATGAAAATTATAGATAAATATTTTTTCCCTCTGTAGCACTAATCTTTTTTCAAATATAAGACTGTGTACAGAGCGAAAAAATATTTAATTTCGATATTTTTTGCATAAAACGAAGAATTCAAAATTTAACTTCAAAATTCAATATTTCAATTTTACTTAACAAATATTTGAATTAGATATTTTCTCGCTCTGTGCGCATAATTCTAGTTAAAAATTGATTAATTCTACAGAGGGGAAAAATTCAATTTTTAATATTTGTTAAGTAAAATGAAGAAATCGAGCTTTTAGATTGGAACTTGGCTCCAACACCCTTAAGGCTTATCATATTGGAAAGTTTTTCAAGTTTGAAGACTTGCAGGATTTAATTTTAGATTTATTATTAGGATTTCTATCAATTGTGTATTTAACTTATTTAAACAAATTTTTTCTTTTTCTTAAATAGGTGAGGCACCGCCACCTGGATCATATGATCCCAAATTCGATAATAAAGTCAAAGGACTCGCTATCGAGAAAACGGAGAGATTTCAGGATACAAAGAGTATATCGAGTGGTGGTGCAGAATGTATGTCAGTTTCTAGCAAAGGGGCTGGCAGTTCCTCTGGCCAATCCGGCAATGCTCGCAAATTTAAAACGGTAAGAGGGTAACCAGTCGAGTGCATTGAACTTTTTCCCACCGACCCCCCTGTCTCCTCGTCTGACTAAATTGATTCTATAATTCCCTTTGCAAATCAAGTTTCTCCTAATCCTTTTTTTTTATCATAATTGAATCTGATATTTTATGACAATTAATAACAAGACGAATTTTTTTCACAGCCACCTGTGCCAAGGAAACGGGTGATTGTAAAACCTACAACAATATCCTCTGCAAAGGCAAAATCAAAGCCTCTCTCAAAATCTCAGTACGACTTGCAAAACGAGTTGGCAGATTTGAGAGTAGAATGTTTAAACAAAGACAGGACAATAATGGAACATGAAAAACACATTGAAGAAATGAAAGGAGAAATTTCTGAAATTACGAAAAGACTTAGTGATTTAAATAAGAAATGTAGTGCCGATGAAGAGCAGCACAAAAAAGACATTGAATCCATGGTAAAATTATTTTTTAATACTAGGAAACCAACACGCGCGCTTAGCGCGCGATTATTTTGTATTATTTTTCTTTGTTATTATTTGCATTATTTTGTATTATTTTGTATTTTTTGATTATTTTTTTTTTTTTTACAACTTCAAGTCATTCAAAGCCCAAACAGATTTGCAACAATAGTGTATTCCAGATTTTCAAAACATTTTGTGACACCATTTTTTAAAGAGGAATTTTAAAAGGTTTCTGAGAATTTTAAGGGATTTTGACGATTTTCAAGCAATTTTCACTAAATTCAAAAGAATTTTAGAATTTCTAAAAAATTTTGTAGAATTTTAAAGGATTTTAGAATATTTAGTGGAATTTTAAAGAAATTTAATGGATTTTGAATGTTGTAAAATTTGGAGAAATTTTAAGATATTTCAACGAATTTTAAGGGATTTGGAAGGTTTTGTGTGAAATCTTAAGAGATTTCAAACAGTTTTTAGGGTTTTAAGGAATTAAAAATTTTTCGTGGAATTTCGAGGAATTTTCAGAGATTTTAACATATCGTAAGGAATTTTTACGATTTTTAAATGATTTTAAGAGAATTTAAGGGATTTTTATGATTTGTAAAAGATTTTTTGAAATATTAAAGGGATGCATGGAATTTTATGAGATTTCTAATAATTTTAATGAATTTTAAAGGATATATGAAGGATATAAAGGGAATATTGTCGTAGAATTTTAAGAAATTTCCAAAAATTTCTACGAATTTTAAAGAATTTCAGGAGATTTTTTAACTTTTAAAATATTGTATGAATTTGAAGGATTTTAAAGTTTGTCGGATAATTTTATTGAGGGATTTCAAACGATTTTTATGATTCAAAAGATTTCGTAGAATTTAAGAGAATTTTGAAAGTTATCGTCAAATTTTTAGGGATTTCAAGAGGTTTTTCTGATTTTTAAAAGATTTTGTGGATTTTTAAGGATTTCATGAAATTTAAGGGATTTTAAAGCATTTTAAAATAATTTAAGAGTTTTTGATGAGTTTTATTACAAATTTTTGAAATTTTAAAGGTTTTCATGGTATTTTATGAGATTTCTAATAATTTTAAGGAATTTAAAGATATTTTTCTGATCTTTAAAAAATTTTGTAGAATTTTTAAGGATTTCTAAGAATTTTTAGATATTTTCACCAATTTTAAAGAATTTCAAGAGGTTTCTAAGAATATTTTAAGAGATTTTAACGAATTTTGAAGGATTTTGAAATTTTTTTGTAAAATTTTAAGATACCAGCAAATCAACATATGCGTTATTATTTTCTTTTTTCCTTGTTACAATTTCAAGTCATTTAGAAGCCAATCAGATTTGCAACAACAATTTATGTGAGATTTTCGAGACATTTCGTGACACCACTTTTTTAAGATAGGATTTGTTATTTTATTACTGAATTTAGTTACTGTATTTAAATATGTATTAGTAAAAATAGTTTACAATTATAATTTCTAATTCAAATTTTATGGACCAGTAAACTGAAAGCTTTTTATGAATCAAAATGCTTTCCAAATTTGAAGGATCCTTTAATATAAGTATTACATATTATGAGTTAATTTAAGTTTATTGTTACTCTTCTTTTAAAGGCAAAATTACAACAAGAAGTATTGGATAGTCAACAGGAAAAACATAATGTCGAAATTGATTTTCTTCGAACCCAATTGGTAGAATTGGCTAATTCCAAGAAAGAAGAAATGTTTGAATTGGATAGAAGAGAACACGAGTTAGAAGAAGAAATCCTCACTCTTCGAAGGAAGGAAACGGAATTAAATCAACGAATCGCGACGCTGGAAAGTAATTTATCAAATACTCAAGGAATCGAAGAACTGGCGATGAACTTAAAAAAAGCAGAGGAAAGATTAAACGATCTTTCAACAGAAATGTTTGAAATAATTGATAGCAAGGATCGGGAGATGGGAAATTTGATGGAAGCCAAAACTGAAACTGAAGAAGAACTAAGTGTCGTTCGAGAAGAGGTATAATTTTTACTTAAATATTACAATTTTTATATACGATTTCAAAGATCAAGAGTATTTGAGTTTTCTGAAAATTAAATTTTTATCAAAAGATTTTCTTAAGAGAAAAATATTAAACACGTATTTTAATTTTCTGATTTTTTTTTATTTGTTAACAGTACCAAGAGAGTCAACAAAAAGTCAACGAGTTGCAGCGAAATTTGGAAAATCTAATGGAAAGTTTAGAGTCGAGTTTGACTTTATCTAAAAGTAAAATATCATCAGAACTAATAAATGTTCTTCAACATTGCTTGAACCCCTTGAACCCAGAAGAGGAAAATGAGGGTTTTCTTTCAGAGAATAAGGAATTGGGAGAAATCATCAAAAAGATGATAGAAGACTTCAAAATTTTGAAGAATCAGGAATTGGAGGAATTTAAAAGGAAATTTGAGATGCTGGAGAAGGAAAATCATTCGGAAAAATTGATGAGGCTGGAGTTGGAGTCCAAAACAAAGGAATCTGGTGAAACGATCAATTTTTTAACTGAGGAGTTGAAAGATGTTCAAAAGCTCTATCAAGATGTACGTTTCCAGTGGCGTGAATTATTTTAATTATTATTAAATTTGAGGGTTACATTTTAAGTATCTTCTAAATTTATATTATTATTTGAGGATTTATAAAAAAGGCTTTTGTGGTCAGAATTGTAGATCTGTATTATTTTTGAATGCTAATTTTTAACTGAGTATTTCCAATTAAAAAGAATTTAATTAGAAAATGTCGATTAAAATTGAATGTGTGCTTACGCCAATGTTTAAGTTACATAAGTCGTTTTTGCCAGAACCATTGAACTGGAATGGCCCTTTTCCCTTGAGAAACTAAAAGTCCCTTTTGATGTGCCTTAGGTTTCTCTTCGGTTTCAAAAAGCCAAAGCAAAATTGGAAACTACAGACAAGAGACTTGCGCAAGCTGAGGAAGCTCATAAAGCTGAGCTCGAGACAGTTTCGAAATTTCATCTGGAAGAACATTCCAAGTTGAAGAACTTAATGGAGGAAGCCAGATTGGAATACCTTCAGCAACTAGAAAATGTAAGATAATTATAAATTTTAAAAAGCTGAACTTATGTCATCAATTTTAGTCTGTTTTACTTATAATTTTAAGTATTTGCTATATTACTTTGAAATAAACGCGTCTGTTCTTTAATTAGATGTCGGAGGCAAGGAATAGAGAGTTGAAAGAGGTGAAAGAAGCCACCGAGAATATGATCGAAGAGGAAAAAAGGCGAGTAAAAGAACATGCAGACAAGCTTGTGCAAAATGCGGAAGCTGTCACTCGAGAGACTTTGGCTGCTTGTCGTACTGAATGTGAAGAAAGGGTAAAGAGAGTGATTGCGGAAACTGACGCGAATGTAAGGATCTTCATCTTTTAATTACTTATCTGCATATATGTATCTTATAGTATTATAGATATCAAGTTAAGAGAAAAAAGATACTAAAAGTAGATTCTATATATATGATAAACAAGGTATTGAGTGTTAAATAATTGTATTATATTAAAACAAACAACTACAAAAAGTATAGTTTTTCAATTTGTATTATTTACTTTATACAAAAATATTCTTATTTTTATATATTTTTAAGGTGAATAGTATAGTGCGGGATGTGAAAAAAGCAACGGAAGAAGAATTGCGTTTAGCTACTGAGAGATTTTCCACTTCTTCAAAACGTCTCCAAGCTGAGAAAACTTCTTTGGAAGAAAAATTGAATGAAAAAGATTCAGAAATCAGTCAATTAAGAACAACCCTCGATGAGCTGAAAAGCACTGCCGAAACACAGGTATGTATTATTTTCGATTTGTTAAAAATTAAATATTTCTTTTTAAGAAATTGTGCATTTTTATTAATTAAAAAGGAGTTTGCCCTTTTCCCTTTAGATTAATAGTGATAAATATTTTTATTTCCTATTTCAGGAAAGTTTTAGTCAGAGCTTGCAAGCAGAATTGGATCGAGCAGAAACTGAATTGGTTGAAAAGAAGGAAGAACTTCGAAATTTGAAAGATCATATTAGGAGTGAAGCTGCTGAAATGGTTGCCAGAAGACGAAGGTAAGTTTTATCAATATTTTTATTATTATTTTAATTTGATAACATTAAATTTCAAGGATTTTCAGCTTGAAGTTTCCCAGTAATTCTATCGGAGGACTCTTTTTCGTTTTCTTGTCTATTTATTTATTTCGTATTCTTTTCTAAATTTTAGGTTTGAGGTCGTTATGTCGGAAAACCAAGCTTCAGTCTATGCTCTTACAAATCACATCGCAGAGAGTGACGCAGAAGTCAAGAGACTTCAGAGAGAACTCGAAAATAGCGAAGCTTCTGTTCTTGAACATCATGAATTGTTGAATACTGTACAGAACAATTCCAAACTCCTTCAGGAGCAAGTGCAAACTATTGCGGATCAATTGAAGGTAAAGGAGAGACTCATCGATCAAATTGAGGAGAATTGCAAAACCGAAGTTGAATCAATCAAGATTGCTTTGGAATCCAAAATCGAAAATATGATAGAAGCCACTGCCTTAGAAATCGCTAGACTTCAGGAAGATTGTTTAAATAAATCAAAGTTGAATGCTGAGGTAATAGAACATAATGTTAACCATTATACCAAATATATAGTGTCTTTCTGATATTAAAACTGGAAGCCATTTCAAATTTAAATGAAAAATAAAAATTCATTTTTTTAGTTGAAGCAACTGCTGGATGAAATGTCATCGAAGTGGACCGAAGTACAAGGCATTCTATTAACACTCGAAGAACAAAATGACGAGCAGTTGATAGAAATTACAACTTTACAGACAAGAAATGAAAAACTAGAGCTGGATTTAAAAAAGCAGACAGCCCTTGTGAACGAGAGCAAAGCTTGTGAAGATAAAGTAGAAGAGGTAAATTTCTCTCTAAATAAATTTAATTTTTAACTTAAAAAATCATAATTTCATCGTAATATTCTGTCTTTCTTTTCATTTATCATTTTATAAATGTAGTGATAAAATTCTTATATGTATATATTTTCTTCTAGGCAAATGCACAAATAAAAGATCTAAGGATCAAAGCCGAAACTTTAGAAGCCAAAAATCTCTGCATGGAGGTGAATTTTTATTTAAAAAAACTATTCAATTGCTGAACGAAAAATAGGATTCTAATTATTAAAATTTATTATTTTTTTTTGTAGAACGAAGTAATTCAATCTGAGGAAGAAAGGCAAAATTGGAAAAGTGTGCAAAATTCTCTGACGGAAGATCTTGAAAAAGAGAGAGCTGCTCGCGAAAAAATTGAACGGTACTAATTTTTCGTACTTAAAGAAGATAAATTAAAAATTAAGTTTCTATTTTTATTAACTTAAAATACTTGTTTGATATTCCAGTGAGATGAAAGTTCTATCCGAAAATTTCGAACGTCTTAAAACGGAATATGAAGACCTGACTGAGAAATATACAGAAGTTCTGGGTCACCACAATCATAATCAAAGAATCAAGCACATATCTAAATTAAAGGACAAAATTCTCACTCAGCAAAAAGAAAATCTTCGACTAAAACAGGTTCGTTTTCTCGTCGCCATTGGCGTTCTGATTATTTTTTACTGGATTTCGTTAAATTTACTACATAAACCTTTCTCATGCTACATTCCTAAAATTCTCTAAAAATAAAAAAAAATTGATTAGTTTTTAAATTTACTTTATTCGTATTTTATTTCTAATCAAGCCAGGAGCTTGATTAAAATTTAAAGTGCTGTTGATCATTTTAAAAAATTTTTAAAGCATGGATATTTTTTTAAACAAATTTTTTTTATTAAAGATAATATAATATTCTGTAGAGAATATTTCTTGAGGTATTTATTTGGAAAAGCAGGAGAAATATTTTACTATTCTAAAGTTGTTGAAAACGAAGGGATATGCGATATATATAAATAACTAATAAAGTTTTTGTATTTTGTACTTGATTTATAAAGAGATTTAATCCTGAATAAAATCTCTTTTACTGTGATTGGTCTTTTTTTATTTCCGTTGTGAATTTTTTAGGAGATTGAATCGAAAACAAATCTTGTCGAGCAGCTGACAAAGAATTCGGAGAAGGTGAAATTGGAAGAAAAAAAGAAAGTGGCAAAGGGAAAGGAAAATATTTCTACATCCTACGGGAAAGCAACACCAGTGCAAAAAATTCGTACAAACTCCGTCTCACTTTCCAAAAGTGCAAGCACAACGCCAACAGCATCGCCCAATAAAACTCTCACGCCATTAAGAAATAGGAATGCATAACAGCGATTGATAATCAAAAGACGAGGGAGTATTTAATTAAATTAAAAATTAGTTGCAAAGTTGAAAGAAAGAAAGTCAGTTTCCTTCTAAAAGGTTTCGTATTTGTTATAATAGATTTTAGATTCTTTAGGGAAATTAATTTTCATTAATTGATTAATATGTTTAATTTCATTAATTTGAATTAATTAATTTCTTTATAGAGAATAGCTGAATACTGCAATCCCATAAAAAAATTTCTAGAGAAGAGTAATTTAAAAAAAAAGCACTGATTAGAACCTTTCTGATATGTTCCGCAATCCTTGGTGTAAATATAGTCCTAAGCAATAATACCGGAATTTCAAATTCTTTTTATTAATATCGATGGCAACAGCAGTTTAGAAAGATAAAGATTTATAATAATAAGAATTAGTTTTAAGATGTGCTTAGGATAAAAACAAAACCAAGAATTGTTTTGAGCAAAGATAATTTAAAGTTTCTAAAGGTATGAAATGAAACAAAGGTTGAATTTAATTATTAAATTAATTTAACTTGAAATTTAAAAAAGCGTTTGAGATAACCCGTGAAGATTTTAGGAAAAATATTTCTACACTTTTGTGTACTATTTATTTCATTTATTCTATCCTATTGGATATTATAAAAAGGAAACAATTTGATTTATATATTTTTAGGTCGAGATTTTGTTGTCGAAACTCGAATGCATGAATGCGAATTAATTGTAAAAGTATCAAAGTTTTATTATGATGCTTATTATTCCAAGCATTGTTGCTTTCTTGAATGTTTAGAGGAAATTCTAGCGATTAATATTACGTTAATATTAATTCTACTATAAATATTACGTTAGGTTCTTATATATATATATATAAAAAAAACATTTTTTTAAAGAATTTGGCGTATTTTCTCTGTACCAAGAACAGTTTTGTATATTCAGTTAAAAATGTTTTTTTTTACCTATTACATATATCTTTTACCTCAAAAAGAGAAAGTAATGCTTGTGTAAAAGATATAAAAAGCTAAATCATGTTGAGAATTATAATTAAAAATTGTTTGCGAATATTATATCTCGAAACTATTTTGCATGAACTGATGATCTAAGAGAATTAGAAAACACACCCTGACACTCGTCTACTGGTACTGTGCTGAACGAACGAACTATAAACGCTTTCGTTGTCTGTGCTCTCGCCGCGGGGTATGCTCGTTAATATTCATACCGGAACACCCGCTTGACGACTACCTTGGCGCATAACTACATACATAACACACATGTATTTTCACATCGAAAACGTTCAAACGAACAGGTACAGGCCGCGCGCTGTTAACAATTGCCAGCGAAGCCGTAATTCTTTAGATTTTTATTAGACGATAAATCAAAGTAATTTCGAAGGCCAAGATATGTTTTACTTCCCTGAATGCTGAATAGGTTTAGATAGATTTTGTATGAGAAAGAGTCGATTATATCGCTTCCAAATTTTGCGGAAGAAGAGCAACATGATGTAATAAGTGTATTGAAACCAAGTTCTGATCTCAAAATTCGATTTTCTTATTTTACTTCATAAATATTATAATTAGGTATTTTTTCTCTCTGTAGAAGTGCTCACTTTTCAAATACAAGTATGCGTACAGAGCGAAAAAATTTCTAGTTTTAATACTTTTTTTTTTTTTAATCATGGAGAGACTGAATTTCAAGATTATATTTTGAATTCCTCGTTTTACGCAAGAAGTATTAGTAATAATTATTTTTTCACTCTATAGTCACACTTCTATTTTCAAAAAGAGTATGTCTAAAGAGTGAAAATATATCTCATTATAATATTTTTTAAGTAAAATGAAAAGAGAGAATTTTGAAATTGGTATTCGGTTCAACACCCTTAAATCAGGGTGGCTAATGTCAGGGAAGTCAGGGAAATGTCAGGGAAATGCGAGTAGTTGTCAGGAGGGAAAATAGAAATTGACATTTATGTTTACTATGTTATTTTTGTTGTATTACATACATAACTTTTATAATTTACATTATTTAACAAATTTTAGAAATTATCTAAAGATTTCGAAGGATTATAAATAATTTTCAGGTATTCTTTGAGATTCTCTAGGTTTCTAATGATTTCAAGACATTTTCAATAATTTTAAAGGATTTTAAGAGGTTTTTAGGAATTTTAAGTGATTACAAGAAATTTGTATAATATTTAAAAGATTTAGTTGAATTTTGAAATGACTTCATGAAATTTTAAGAGATTTTCATAAGCAAGTTTAGGGAATTCAAAGAATTTAGGAAATTGTAAATTTCCTTGAGAAATTTTAAATGATTTCACGAGATTTTTATGATTTTCTAAAAATTTTGTGAAATTTTATGGAATTTTGAAAAGTTTTTAAAAATGTTTAAAGTTTTTTACGTATTTTAAGGGATTTTAAAGTTTTTCGTGGAATTATAAAGGAATTTAAGAAACTTGTAAGAATTTTAAAAGATTTTAAGGAATTATAAATATTCTCATGGAATTTAAAAGGATTTTAAAAAGCTTGTAAAAATTTTAAGAAATTTCAATTATTTTAAACTGATTTTAAAGAATTTAAATTTTCCTCATGGAATTTTAAAAGATTTCACAAAAATTTTGATTTGTAAAAGATTTTGTAGAAGTTTAAAGAATTTCAAGAGGCTTTCAAGAATTTTAAGAAATCTTTACGTATTTTAAGCGATTTTAAAGTTTTGCGTGGAATTCTAAAGGATTTTAAGAAGATTGTAAAAATTGTATGTAATTTTAATATTTTAAAAATGATTTTAAGGAATTTTAATAGTCCTCATAGAATTTTAAAAAATTTCAATTAATTTTTGATTTGAAAAGATTTTGTGAGATTTTTTATTTCAAGAGTTTTTTTTTAGATATTTTAATGCACTTTAGGAAATTAAAGGATTTCACGAGATTTTTTATGATTTTCTAAAGATTTTGTGAAATTTTACGGAATTTTGAAAAGTTTCCAAAAATTTTTAAAGTTTTTTCCGTATTTTAAGGGATTTAAAAGTTTTTCGTGGAAATATAAAGGAATTTAAGAAACTTTTAAGAATTTTAAGAGATTTTAAGTAATTATAAATATTCTCATGGAATGTAAAAGAATTTTAAAAAGCTTGGAAGAATTTTAAGAAATTTTAATTATTTTAAAATGATTTTAAAGAATTTAAATTTTCCTTATGGAATATTAAAGGATTTCACAGAATTTTTATGATTTGTAAAAGATTTTGTTGAAGTTTAAGAAATTTCAAGAAGCTTTCAAGAATTTTAAGAAATCTTTACGTATTTTAAGGGATTTTAAAGTTTTACGTGGAATTCTAAAGGATTTTAAGAAGCTTGTAAAAATTGTAAGTAATTTTGACATTTTAAAAATGATTTTAAGGAATTTTAATAGTCATTTTAAAAGGCATGTAAGAATTTTAAGAAATTTTAATTATTTTAAAGTTTAAAAGAATTTAAATTTTCCTCATGGAATTGTAAAGGATTTCACAAAATTTTTATGATTTATAAAAGATTTTGTAGAAGATTACGGAATTTCAAGAGACTTTCAATAATTTAAAAAAAATTTTACGTATTTTAAAGGATTTTAAAGTTTTTCGTGGAATTCTAAAGGATTTTAAGAAGCTTGTAAAAATTATAAGTAATTTTGACATTTTAAAAATGATTTTAAGGAATTTTAATAGTCCTCATAGAATTTAAAAAAATTTCAATTCAGTTTTGATTTTTAAAAGATTTTGTGAGATTTTTTATTTCAAGAGTTTTTTTTTAGAGATTTTAATGCACTTTAGGGAATTTTAAAGAATTTCACGATATTTTTATGATTTGTAAACGATTTTGTATAATAATTGTAAAAGATTTAATGGAATTTTAAATATTGTAGTGGAATTTTAAGATATTTAAAGATGTTTTTAGGAATTTAAAAGATTTCAGCAAATTTCAAGGGATTTCAAATAGATTTCCAATAATTTAAAGAATTTTTTATGCATTTTAAGTGATTTTAAAATTCCTCGCGGAATTTAAAAATATTTCACGAGATTCTGAAAATGTTTTAGGGAATTTTGAAGGATTACAGGAAATTTTAAGAGATTTTTAGGAATTTTAAATGACTGAATTTTTTCTTGGAATTTAAGGGGGGAGTCTGCTTTAAGAGGCCAAAAAAAGCGTTTTTTCAGCAATTTTTTTGAAAGGGAAGGAAATGATTACGGTTAGCGAAATTTTGAGAACATATTCTACTATATTTTAGCTTTAAAAAATAATTTTTTTATTACAAAATATAAAAATTTTTCAATTGTTGTTTTTGGCCTCCTAAAGCAGACTCCCCCCTTAAAGTATTTCAAAGGATTTTGAGGAATTTTAAAAAGATCAGTGAAAGTTGAAGGGATCTCATGAAATATTTACAAATTTGAAGGGACTTCGTGGAATTTTAAGATGTTTCTAGGAATTTCAAGAAATTTCAATGAATTTTAAGAGATCTTTTCAAAAGTTGTTGTAAATTCGAGAGATTTTTACGAATGTTAAATGTTGTGTGATTTTAAATTTCAAAAGATTTAAAGTGATATTATACGAAATTTTTGGAAAATTTCAATAGTATTATTATTGAAAATTTATACGTATTTTTAATACTTTTCTGTCAGGGAAATTTGTCTGAAAGTCAGCGAAAAGTCAGGGAAATTGAAAAATTGAATTTTGTGGCCCAGGAAATTTTTTTTTTTTTAATTTTTTTATTCGCTTAAATGATGTATAAACTATTCAAAAATAACATTCAGCAAGAATTTTGGTGGAAAGGCTGTTATAAATAATTTTTTTAGATTTTTTTCAGAAGCGCCTCTGAGCGCTCCGAAACGTTTATGGAGCTGGGATAGCAGAGTAAAGGTAAAAAAATCAGCAAGCTAATATTTTGAAAATTTCACATCACAAATACGTTTTCAAACTTTAAACGCGTTTTTCTCGAAACTATGTTTTTCAAATCGGTGTGCACCATACCCTGCTCAATTTTTATCCGATTGACTTGAAATTTTAATCGCAACTTTTTAGATAGATTTCCTGTCGAAGTACACACGTTTTTTATGATTGATAAATTATTACGTTTGCAGTTAACAATTTAAAGTCGATTTTTTGCTAAAAAATGAAAAAAAAATTTTAACTCATACAAATTTGTGAATATTCAAACAAAATTTAAAATCCTATGTACTTCAACAGAAAAAAAATTGTAAATTAAGAAAAAAATTTCATTTTTATTCCAGATGACACACCAGGACTGCTACGCTGCACACCGTTTTCATCCTCCAAAAATTATTTTTTTCGTTTCTTATACTGCCACGACGCCATTTTGTTGTAAATACATAAATAAAACATTTTTGAGAACTTTAATATATGTGTAATAAAGCCCTAAATTTTTTGTTATCTACCACATATAACTCGAGAAAAAAATTCACAAAAAAGCTTCTTTTTTCGACGCGTCTGGGTACTGTAACCCCTTAAGGGCATGTATTACTTTCCCGATTCCTACCTTACCGACATTTTTTTCTCTGTAACGCTACGTCTACATTTATTGAGATACCAAATTGAAAATTTCTATAATTGAAGCTATAAAGCATTAAGGTACGTTTATCTGGTCCTAAATATTGAAATTTATAAAAAAAATTTTTTTGAAAAAAATTTTTTTTATTTTTACAAAAATTTAAGATCAGATAAACATACATTAGCATATTTTCTTTAATTTCATAAATTTTCAATTTGATATCTTTATAAATGTAGACGTAGCGTTACAGAGAAAAAAATGTCGGTAAGGTAGGGATCGGGTAAGTAATACATGCCCTTAAACATAATCTTAACATGGGCGGATCCAGAGGGGGGCCATGGCTACTTGCCCCCCCCAAAAGCCCAGATTTGTAAATAAAAAAACTTGATTCCTATTTAAACATTTGTGAATAATGTTTATATAAGTAATAAATAAAGTATTTAAATAATTTATAATAAAATAAAATAATTTTTTAATTATTATTTTTTAACCTCCTCCCTTAAGAGTGGAGAGGGAAGGGTAATTATTTCGTGGCTCCCCCCAAAGCCCTTGTCTGGATTTGCCCCTGCCTTAAACATCCCGTGTAGAAATTTCCCTATCTTTCCCCATTTAAAGTAGGGTTCTAACGTGGCCCGGACTAGAAGTTCTAGCCTAGAAAAAACTAATCGGGGCTCTGTCTGGCCCCGAATAGAAAATCCCCGCTAACCTTACTTTTGTAATTATAAGGTTCGTCCGTTAGGCGGCGCTCATAAGTCTATCTGTATTTAGTGGGGCCTCGACTAGAAAATCCCCGCTAACCTTACTTTTGTAATTATAAGGTTCGACTGTTAGGCGGCGCACAACATAACCTTTCTTTGATAAAGTTCATGAGTGTCAGTTCACAAGAATTTGTAACAGACTTCAGAATTTAGTTCACAAGAATTCAGAATTCACTTCAGAATTCAGTTCACAAGAATTTGTCAGATTGATTTTTTGGAATTTGAGGAAGACCTCGCAGCAAAAGATTTTCGTTTGAAGTTTGTAAGTAAGGTTATTTTAAAAACATATTTAAGTGTACAATACCGTAAAAACTTAAATAATGAGCAAAAGAATTTTATTTCTTTAGACGTCTTCACTTTCATTTTTCTTCGATGGAAAGAAAAATCTGAGAAAGACCATAAATAATATTTCTACTTCAAATCATCCCAAATGCATACACTGAAAAAA
>CAJFCO010000183.1:1075962-1086517 GCA_904066015.1 Synergus gifuensis
AATAGATTGGTCTATAATATTATTTCATTTCATTGAAAAATAACAAAGTTATGGTCTTATTTAATTTTAAAAAATTAGTTTTTCAACTATAACTTCTATAATAATCAAAATTTTGACTTGACGTAAGGAAAATAAATGTTCCTTGCATCGAGACGAATCGATTGGTATATAATATTATTTCATTTCATTGAAAAATAAGAAAATTATTGATTTATTTAATTTTGAAAAATTTGTTTTTCAACTATAACTTCTCTAATATTCAAAATTCGAAGCTGACGTAAGGAAAATAAAGGTTCCTTGCCTCGAGACGAATCGATTGACCTATAAGATTAATGCATTTAATTGAAAAATAAGAAAATTGTGCTTTCTTGTAATTTCTGAAAATGAATTTTTCGAATATAACTTCTCAAATAAGCAAAATTTAATGTTGATGTAAAGAATAATTAATGCTTCCTCTATGAGGAAGCAAATCATATTTGCTTACAGGAAGCAAAGTGCTCATTGAATGAGCACAAAAGTTGATACAACTGCACAGCTAGTTTATGATTTAAACAAAATTTTGTGTAATTTTTAAGGATTTTATACAATTTTATGAGATATCTAATCATTTTAAGGGATTTCAAGATATTTTTCTGATTTTTAAAAGATTTTTTAGAATTTAAAAGGATTTTGTAGATTGTCGTAAAATTCGGAAGTATTTCAAACGATTTTTCTGTTTTAAAAGATTTTGAGAAATTTTTAACGATTTTATGGAATTTTATGAGATTTCAAAAGGTTTGTATAGGACTTTTAGGGGATTTTAAATGTCGTGGAATTTCGAGAAATTTCAAAGATTTCTAGAAATTTTAAGGGATTTAAAATATTGTCGTGGAATCTTCAGGAATTTTAAGAGAATTTAAGAAAATTTTCTGCTTTTTAAAAGATATTGTGGACTTTTTAAGGATTTTGTGGAATTTTATGAGATTTCTAATAATTTCATCGGATTTCAAGATATTTTTATAGATTTTGTGAAATTTTAAAGGTTTTCATGGAATTTTATGGGATTTCTAATCATTTTAACGGATTTGAAAGGATATAAAGGTTTTTTAAATGTTATCGTAGAATTTTAAAGAATTTTAAGAGAATTTCACGAATTTTAACGGATTCCAAGAGATTTTTCTGACTTTTAAAATATTTCATGGAATTCGATGAGATTTCTAATGATTTTAAGGGATTTTAAATGTTAAGGAATTTCAAGCGGTTTCTAGGAATTTTTAGAGATTTTTACGAATTTTTCACATGGATTCAAGAGATTTCTTATTATAAAGGAATAAGATATTATATCAGTATATAATTATATTATAGTATAATATCTTATATCTCCTAATTAATATTATTCTTACAAATTTTCAGATATTTCGAAGGTTTTCGTGAAATTTTGAGACTTGCAGGAAAAATATTTGACCGGGAAAAGACTGGAAAAGACCGGGAGAAAACCGGGAAAAACCTGGGAATTTAAAATTGCCTGATCACTGGACACCCTGAATTTTAAGGGCGTTAGACCCAAGTGTTAAGCTCAAAATTCCATTCTCCATTTTACTCAACGAAAATCCTATCTTAAAAAAGTGGTGTCACGAAATCTCTCAAAAATCTCATACATTTACATCAAAATACATCATTTGCATACACTGTTGTTGCAAACCTGATTGATTTTTGAATGACTTGAAGTTGAAAGTAAGGATGTTCGATTCTTTAAAAAGAATCGATCTTGAAATCGGTCCTCCAGAATCGATTCACCTAAAGAATCAAACCCAAAGAATCGATTCAAAAGATCGATTAATCGGATCCTTTGGATCGATCTTGGCAGAATCGAATCGAGATCGAACATCCTTACACGTATGCGCGGAAAGAAATTATTATAAAAGAATTGAAGCGTCGATTCTTAGTATGAAGGATCGATTCATTCAAAAGATCGAAGATAAAGAATCGATTCAAAAGATCGATTAATCGGACTCTTTGGATCGATCTTGGCAGAATCGAATCGAGATCGAACATCCCTAGTTGAAAGAAGAAAAACGAACTAATGGCGCAGAAAATTTTCACGAAAACCTTCGATATCCCTTAAAATTTGTTAAGACTTCTTAAAACTCCAAGAAACCTCTTCAAATCCCTTAAAAATCCACAAATACCATTAAAATCATAAATGTCTTGAAACCAAAGTTAAAATTCGCAAGAATCTCTTAACTAAAAATTCCTAAAAACCTCTTGGAATTTCTTAACATTTAAAATCTCTTAAAATCCCTAGAAATTCTATAAAATTTCATGAAATCCTTAAAAATTCTACAAAATCTTTTAAAAATTATATACGTGTAGAAATTTTTTTGAAATCCCTCAATAAAATTACCTAACAAACTTTAAATCCTTTAAACCTCATAAAATATTTTAAAACTTATAAAAATCTCACAGTTAAATCTTGGTCTCAAAATGAGACAAAAAGTTCTCAAAATGAGACAAAAATTTTTCAAAATGAGACAAAATTTCTCAAAATGAGACAAAAATTTCTCAAAATGTGACAAGTGTTTTTCTGTCTCTTGAAATCTTTTAAAATTCGCGATAACCTAAAATGTTATCGCAGAATTTAAAGAATTTCAAGAAGTTTCTGTGAATTTTTAAAGTCTCTTTACGTCCTTTAAAATTAATAATATTAGAATTATTAGAAATCTCATTAAATTTCATGGAATCCTTAAAATTCTATAAAATGTTTTAATAACCAAACAATCCCTTAAAATTATTAGAAATTTCATAAAATCTCTTGAATTCCTTTAAAATTTCTGAAAATTTTATGACAACATTTAAAATTCTTTAAAGTCCTTTACAATTCTCTGAAACCTTTTGATATTTCTTAAAATTCCTCAAAACTTCACAACAAGATTTAAAATCCCTTAAAATCGCTTAAAGTTCTTTAAAATCAGTTAAAATTTGTGAAAACTTCTTAAAATTCTCAAAAATTTCTTGAAATTCATTCAATTCTATGATAAAATCTAAAGTCCCTTTACGTCTCTTTACATTGTTTTCAATTCATTAAAATTATTAGAAATCTCATTAAATTCCACAAAGTCTTTAAAGAATCATAAAAATCTTTTGAATTTACTTAATATTCCTCGAAATTTCACGAAAACATTAGAAATTCGCTTAAAATTCGTTGAAATCTCTTAAAGTTCTTAGAAACCTCATAATCTTCCTCAAAATTTTAAAACATTTCAAATCCCTTAAAATTACCTAGCTTTATAAAATCTCTTAAAATATTATGAATTTCGTTAAAATTCGTAAAAATCACTTGAAAATTGTCAAAATCCATTAAAATTCCTAGAAAGCTTTTGAAATTTCTCTCTAAAAAAGGTGATAGGATTGTATAACGAAATGTCTCTAAAATCTAAAATAAATTATTATTTCAAATCTACTCTCTAAATTTGAATCAGCGAAATTTCATTGCTTTTTGAATGACTTGAAGTTGTAAAAAGTAAAATAAATAATCGTGCGCGTAGCATAATTTTAGTTAAAAATTGATTAATTATATAGCGGGAAAAAATTCCAAATTTAATATTTGTTGAGTAAAATGAAGAAATCGAATTTTTAGATTAGAACTTTGCTCCAACACTCTGAAAGAATCATAAATGATCATTATCAAGAAATGGGTTTCATTTATAAAATTGATATAGGTATAATATTATTCCCAGGTTGACCTACTAGGATATACGAAAATACAAGCCTCAGACGACCGATAATTTGATAAAAATGAATGATGCACTGAATAGTGTGTGGAAATAAAACGATTCGTCGACCCACGAAGGGTTTATTTTCATTGAGTCGATAACAAAAGTTGCCCCAGAGGTCGACGTCTTCCTCGACCCAGACGCGACGTCAGAATTTAGAAAATATGGGTTGGATGAAAATGTATTTTAAGTTTGGTACCATTTCAGTTTCTGAGTTAACGACCCGAAAAATGATAATTGTAACTAGGCCCTATAGCGAAAGCTTCGGATAATCCGAAGGAAGTTTTCAATCCGAATAAATCCGCGCCATTCAAGATCAATCCAAACCTTTAATCCGAATGAATTAGTCAATCCGAATTAATCTGAATGAATCCGAATTTTTCGGAATCATTCGGATAGACCGGATTACTTTGGATTGAAAGTTCTGATTGACCTAATTAACTTTATTGATGTGATATTTGAGAAAAGGAATTTCGTTAATATTGGGAGAGTTGAGTGTACTTCCTTAAGGGGTCGACATCTTGTTCAGAAAGTCAAGGTATACACAGACCCGGAAGTATCTTCTCAACCCGGAAGAAAAATAACGACCAGCTTCCAAGGATCCAAGATGATCTACACAATTCAATGAACAAGCTCCTCAAATCCCGGGGATATATATTACTCATATCACGCCTAAAAAGTCTGTACGCTTTATACATAGACTGGTTATGTATCAGCTAATCAAGTCCTTAACAAAAGCTGCAAGACAGTTTCCTTGTTGAAGATGATGAATCAGATTTAGAATCGCCCATCACGTGTACCGCAATAGACAGGCGTAATGTCTGAAATGTATGCTGGGTGGATCGTTCTGTTCCAAGTATTATACAAGAGAGGTATAGGTGCGTGCCGAGACTACTGATGAAGTTGGAATGGTGCACCTTACAACTTGCAGTACACGTACGAGTTACCTAGGTATATACTCTACTTGTTCGCACATATCCGTGCTTTTCTTCAGGAACCTCGTCAGGGTGTGGCGCCTTCGGCTGAACTCAGCAACGACCTCCGCAATTTTCATACGACCTCCTAATCCCTTCTATTCTTCATCCTCCACGCAACCATTACGTCATCAGGATACTCCGCCGCTTTATCCAGCTCTTCGATTATTCCAAACATTCCGCGGATGAGTCTTCTCCTCTATTCTAATGGCTTTGTGCACCAAGTGCTACTTCCCAGTGTTCCCAGTCATTCTCGAGGCCATTCTGAACTCCAGAGCATGACATATATATACAAGGTGCCATATATATGTATACCAAGGTGCCTAGCAGCAGAGTTACCCAGAGGCTGCGGATTCCAGAGACTTAGGGAGTGTCTAGATGTCGTGTCTAACATGACCTATAAAGAGTTCTCAGATGGGTCTTTAAGCCTTTTTTATGGGGATTTCAATTGCAAGCAATTGGCAATAGCTTGATTAGTGGCTTAAGAGTTCCGTTAGTAGGTTATAGATGCAGAGAAAGGTGCTTTGTAATCTTAGGAATGGGATACTTCGAAAATAAAGTGAAATTACACTCTCAATTTTTCGAGAAAATGACAATTTCTTTAAGCAGGATTATGTAGTAAACTTTTTCCTTTTCCTGGATCCATCATAAAAATGATGGATACATAAAAACTATCTATCTCCAATCTATATATACTTCACTAAGATAAATGTATATTATAATTTATAGATATAGATTGATATCTATACCATCTACATATGTAAATATGTACAGAAATATAATACTTTGTACAGAAAATACTATCATCCTTTCAAGCCAGAGATAACTGTATGTTTACGATTAGTTTTTTTTTGCCACATCTATATGAAAAATGATTAATCGCACAATAATCAGATTCAACTCTTTCTCTAAACGTAAGTTTCTCAGATTTCCCAATCCTCTTATTTTGATTATTATCCAACCGTTACCGCGAGCGATGACAGTCAAGAATCTCGTAATCAAACCTAACAGATGTCGGTAATTACAATGATTATACCCAGCGGGGCGTTTAAATATCAGCGTCTCGCACCTCTCCACAACCGATCATCTATTATAGACTAGCCATCAAACATTTTATTTCCTCCTCTCATTTTTTCTCTGTCTTAAATGTTACTTGTTTAACTAATTACACCTTTTCAATTTCTCGCTATATTTACTAAATTTATATAATAATTATTCTAATAATATCTTTTATTATATAAAACTATTATACAATAAAGACAAAGACTAAGTAATAAAATTTTCGTTTGTTAGTTCAAATACATATCTAATCTCTCAATAAAAAAATTCTAGACTGTTTGCTCCACCTTAAAGGGATGGACATTGAAGAAGGAGAAGGCAGCAGCATCCCATGATGGTAGAGTGTAGGGGCATCCAGACAAAAAAAAACGATGCGGTACCGTTATCAAAGACTAATATGGTAGCTCAGTATATCCAAGTCAGCAATTAAAATCCGAGGAAATTGGTCGTGTCGCGCAAAGTCGACCCAAGCCCGAGGCTCAGTCTACACGGAAGTTGCTTCAGAGTTAAGAGTCGAGTCGATTATATTTATTGTTATTAAACACTCTTCGAAAAGAAATCCGGAAGTGTCATGACTCCGTTGTATTGATGGTCCTATTTGTCATTTGTTTTCCAAGCATTGAAGAAAGACACACGATTTCTGGATCCGCACCTGTGGTAGACATTTTACCTAACATTTCCCTGTTTAGAAAAAGCGTTAAAATATTTGTTAAAAATATTACTAAAATATCTATACTTGACTCCCTCAAACTCAAATCCAAAATAGAGACTCCTTCAATTATGAAAAAATCCCCTCTCTCAAATGTCACATCAGTTGCGGAAGCGTATTTTGTATAAATAATATTTTTTAGCATTTTAAAGTGCGCGCCAATAGTAACGAATCAGATGCCGAGTGTCATGGCATGCGCAGTGGTATCAAGTGAATATTGCGAAAGATGGTGTTCATTATTTTGAGAGAGGAATGCGTTCATATTTGAGGAGTTTATCATTGAGGGAATCGAGTGTATTCGAGAATTGGAAAAAAGTATAGATCTCTCTCATAAGGGGTGAGAATAAAGGGTTGTAAGTTTCTTTTATTGTTATTGGAAAATTTGCTCGAGGCGAATGCAAAACTTTGCAGGAATCCGTAAATGGAGAGGATGTTATGTAAGCTTGACTGTATCCGACCTTTAGGGCCGACACGAATCAAGAATCACGTTGGCAATGCACGCACCTTACGCACTGGCAGGCCACTCACGCGTCCACCTTTACAAGCACCGTACAACAAGGCGTTCTTGCACCATAGAATACCAATAAGTTATCGAGTATGGCGAACGCCGCGACATGTAAAAAACGAGAATAAACTATCTGCCGTTTCTACTCACAACGGAAATTTTATGTCTTTTGGATACCGGACGTATATAAAGTTCTTAAAATTTAAAGTTTAAATAATGTAAATTCTGACGGAAGAGAAGTCTGGATGAGCGACATATCTGAATGAGCGACATACATTCATCAGATAACAGGAATGTCTCCTCATATAGAAAAATTCAGTACAGCCAACTTCCGGAAATCGGTTCTTGATGTGATTCAGAGGACAAATCTTGGAGGATTCGCTGAACTGGGGATAGGTATAAGTAAATAGGTATTAGGCTAATACCTATTTATCTGATACCTCCACTTTCTGCCAATTACTCCTGATAATACATGAAATATCATCTTGGATTTAGAGATTAAGGAAATACACCCGGAGGCGATTGAGTCCGAAATTAATCCTTCATGGTCTGCGTCATCTGCTCCACTAATCTTGTCAAAGAATATCTGCAGTCTCCAGTTGCCATTTCGTAGAATTTTTTTGACGATTATGTCATTATTTTCTCTACCAATCTTATAAGATTAGGGTATACTAAATCATGGTCAAGAGAAACATATAACATATACGAATGTAATAGAATATTAAGAAGCGTGAATGACTAAAAATTGCATTTTAGTATAAAATTTGTAACTCTGAATTGATGAGTTGTAGAAAAAAGTATATATAATTAAAATTCAAAGGAAGCGTCTCCTGGACAGATTATAGGCGTGACGCAATTAGTAAGAGAGAAGTATATAACAGACGGATCGGATCTCGATTGAAAGGATCATAAAGAGCGGGAGAAGAGCAAGACTAAGAAGAAAAAATGGTGGAAAGAAAGGTAGAATAAACTATATATATATAGTATATAAAAACAGAGAGAAAATAAGAGAGACGAAGAAAAATAATTCCCAACGAGGTCTGACTCAAGACGGTCATCGCTCTGCTACTAAACTAATCGTTCGCGGTCGTGATGGACGTGATTGGAAAGAACAATACGAGCAAAAACGGGAAAGAACGTCTTCTCCCATCTTATACGAGAAATATACTCCTAGAATAAACTTGCGTCTTTATATAAACCTTGGTGAGAATCATTTGATGAATTTGAATTTAGATACGACTAAAGCTATGATCAGAAGATTTGAGCCAATTATAAATATTTCTCATGTTTCTGAAACACTCATGATTCTTTATTCATTAAGCGTAAAGAAAAATGAAAGAAGAAAGTAAAGGAGAAATTAGAAGAGGAAGTGGAATCATTTATGGCGAGTTGAATTAACTGGCAATTTGGTCCTCCGGGAGCAGTGGCAGTTCCTTAATTACAAATCTCTAGGTGACCTCCGCCTCGATCTTTCTTGAAACGTACCTCGAGGAAGATCTTATCGGACCCCCGGGTGCTTCGAAGAGTTCGAACGAGGTGAAGAAGCTAACCAGGGCTTGTTGGTAGCTTCCGGGAGTGCTTCGTGGTGAATGTGCTCACCTCAATCTTTTCCCATTCCTCTTACTCTCCCACCCACCACCTCTATCTCCTTTTCTCTGGCTGTCTTTACTTCACTTCTCTTCTTCAATTTGATGATGATATAGCCAGACGGATTTCAGAAGCGCACTTTCCACCTCAGTAAAAAATGCTCTTCACATTTTTCAACTACATTAGCCATCATTATAAACAAAAACACCTTCTCTCTCTATTACCACTCCTGCTCGACATTTCAATCAATCAATTTTATTTATACCTATTGCATTAACATTCGAATGTCGAATGAATAAGAAATACATCAAAATAATAAGATAAGAATGAAGGAAAAACTTGTTTAAAAAAGGGATAAGATTGATAAAGAGGTAACAAGACGAGGAAGTGAAGCCAATCCTTTCAACAAATCCAGATGTTCCTTTTATGGATGAACATAAAGGCAACTCGCTACCATAAACCCACAACACCTACCACTGAAAAAAGAACCCCGCAAAATGATGCTTAAACGCACATTAAAAATATTTATAATACAAGCTGAGATTCTATTGCAGATATAAATAACTTTTACGACTCCGATTTGATCGGTTCGACAAATTATATCTGGTGATTGTCGATTACATTTGCTGAGCTGGTCAGCAATTAGTCACGATTAATAATTCAAGTTCTATATCTGTATATATGTAACACACGGAATAGTAAAATTAGTATTGATTTTATCTAAAAGTAATTGAATTATGAAAGCTACTTTGAAAATAGTACACATATAAAGTAGTATAAGATGTTACATAAGAATAATATATATGAAATGCTAAAGCATAAATTAAGGATTGGTGCGGGAAGATGGGATAGAGATTGGAGGATGTAATTGGTGAGAACAGGAATTGACGTATAGAACGATATAGAGTGGTGTGGACTGCATAGTATATCCTTCAGTGATGTATGCTGTATGGTAATCGATGTCGGTATGTTATAAGCGAGCAATTATTAAAGCCAAAGCGACCGTTGCCATATTCCCGTCGGGTATGCCCGACCGATCGTAATCTCTGGCCTTCTTCCTGGAAGCAGGTACTTAGATATACACATATATATTCCTCCAGCATCCTCTCGCCACTTTTATCTTTTCCGGCTCTGCTCTACTCCGAAGACGGTAGCAGCTTCTGTGCCCCTCTGTGGTCCAGAATGAAAGAAAAAAGAAAATTAATTGTTCTTTCTTATCTCGGAATTTAACATTCAACGTCCATAAATTATTACTTTACTCTCACATTTTTTCCACTCACATCTTTCTTGTGTTCCTCAATTTTCTTTTCCACATCTATCTTGCTCAAAATTATCGGTCCTTTAGTTAGTAGATTGGAAAGTTGGAAATTTCAATTCAATTTTTTCATTTCCCTGACTTTTCCCAGAATTTCAGACAAATTTCCCTGACATATAAAAGTATCAAAATGCGGACAAATTTTCAGTAAAAATAATAATGAAATTTTTCAAAAATTTCGTATAATATCACTTTAAATCTTTTGAAATTTAAAATCACTTCACACCACTTGAAATTCGTAAAAATCTCTCTTTATGACAATCTTGGAAATCTCTTAAAATTCCTAGAAACATCTTAAAATTTGACGAAATCCCTTCATTAATATTTCATGAAAACCCTTAAATTTTCACCAATTGATTTAAAATTCCTCAAAATCATTGCAAATCCTTTAAATTCCTAAAAAAAAAAATTCAAAATTTAAAAATTTTAAATTTAAAATTTTAAACTTTAAAATTTCTAAAAATCTCTTAAAATTTCGGACAATATATTTCATTTCCAATAAAACCTCTCGGTATTTAAATATTAATTAAAATACAAATTTATATCAATTTTTCAATTAATTAATATTTTTATTTATTTAATATATTATTTTATTATATAATTTTACCCCTACCCCTTTATTAGATTTTTATATATTATAATTATTTATATATA
>CAJFCO010000183.1:1119153-1129605 GCA_904066015.1 Synergus gifuensis
ATTGGGTTGAAGTTTCAGATAGTCTGACGATTTTCTTTACATTTATTGGAATAATAACAAAAAGAAAGGTTTCCACTGTTCCCAAAACCCAAAATTTTTATTTATCTACTATAGGAGCAATTTTAGAGAATTTAGAGGAATTTGCAAAAGATTTTAAACCTTCGACAACAACGTGGAATCGTGGGACGTATAGAAAACAACGTGGGGTATCTGCGCACCCCACTTTGTTTTTTGGGTTTAAATTAAGTACCGGCTTTTGAGAAATACTGGGATTCAATCCCAAATACCTAGAATCAATGAAGCAACTATCCAGTAAAGTTTTTCAATAGCTTAGCAATTGTTTAAAAATTTATTGAATTTGTTGTAAACAAATAAGTGAGTGAGTGAAAATGGATTCATGGGGATTGTCAGTGATTCGTCAATTGATTCGCACTAAATATGAATCATTTATAGTCAGAAATCGTTTTTTAACTAAATCCATGAAAGACAATAAATAATTTGTTATTTTATAAACCAATTTTATAAACAATTGGCCATATCTGGTATTTATGATGAAATAAATGAATTTTTTTCTCCTGAATCCGACAAAAATTGTAGGGAAATGTTACTTACTTATTAGATTTAGGCATTCAATAACAACTGATGATTGTTTAAAAAAATTTAATTAACAAATGCACTGTTTGGCTATTTTCAGAGGTAGAAACTTGATTCTTTCAACGTAAACAAGTGTAAATGACTAATTTTTAAACCTTTAGGGAGTTTACATAACAATAAACAATTTCAATTGTTAACAATCATATAAACAAATTTTTATCGTCTTAGGCAATTTTGGAGATAAAATTGCGTTTCTACGATGTCATTAGCATCTTATTATTTACCAATAACTCTTTTCTATCAATCTATAACAATTGATAATTGTTTAAACATAATTAATTAACAAATGCACTGTGTTTGGCTATTTTTAAAGGTAGAAACTGGAGTTTTTCAACGTGATGATATGTAAATGACTAATTTTTAAACTTTTAGGGAGTATGCATGACAATCAAGAATTTCAATTGTTAACAACAATTATATAAATGAATTTTTATCATCTCAGGCATTTTTTTTAGTAAAAAATGCCTGAGATGCCAATTTTAATTGTTTTCAACACTTACAATAGTTGATTGATAAAATTGTTAAAATTGTTGCTCCCTAGAGGTCAGAAAATTAGTCATTTACATTCATTACGTTGCAAAAACAAAATTTCTACCTCTGAAAATAGCCAAACAGTGTATTTGTTAATTAATTATGTTTAAACAGTTATCAATTGTTATCGATTGATAGCAAAGAGCAATTGGTAAATAATAAGCTGCTTATAACATCATAGAAACGCAATTTTATCTCCAAAATTGTCTAAGATGATAAAAATTTGTTTATATAATTGTTGTTAACAATTGAAATTGTTTATTTTTATGTAAACTCCCTAAAGGTTTAAAAATTAGTCATTTACACTTGATTACGTTGAAAGAATCAAGTTTCTACCTCTGAAAATAGCCAAACAGTGCAGTTGTTAATTTAATTTGTTTAAACAATCATCAATTGTTATTGAATGTCTAAATCTAATAAGTGAAATTTCTCTATAATTTTTGTCGGATTCAGAAGAAAAAACTTTATTTATTTCATCATAAATACTTGATATGGCCAATTGTTTATAAAGTTTGTTTATAAAATGACAAATTATTTATTGTCCTTCATGAATGTAGTAACAGGGGCTGAAGTAATACGGAAAGAGAAGGTACTCAAAGCGGGAAGTCTTCCTGCAACCTGTACACAGCGGAAATGCGTTTTTTGTTGCGTTGGGGTGGCCATACACCCCACGTTGTTGTCGAAGGGTTAAATAATTTAAAGGAATTTCAAGAGATTTTATAAGATTTCAAAAGTTATAAGAGGATTTCGAGAGATTTATATAACAGTAATTTTAAGGATTTTCAAGGGATTTTTAAAAGAGTTGAAAAGAGTTATCAATAAATTTTTTTCAGAGATTTCACAAAATTTCAAGACATTTTAACTGATTTTAACGAATTTTAAGGAATTTAAAGAAATTTCAGGAGATTTTAATTAATTTTCACATATTTTAAATAATTTTGAAACATTTACAGAAGATTTAAATATTTTAAAAGAATTTCAAGTAATGATATGGGATTTTGAGGGATTTCATTTGATTTACTCCACATTAGAATAAATTCCTTAAAATTTCTTAAAATCACTTAAAATGTTTCGAAATCTCTTAAAAATTTTTAAACTCTCTTGAAGTTTTTTGAAATCCATTGAAATTCCTTACAATCACTTATCACTAAAATCTCTTGAAATCCCTTGAAATTCCCTAAAGTCACTTAAAATCTGATAAAATCCTCTAAGGTGTCTTGAAATCTTGTGAAATCTATAGAAATTTCTAACAATCTCTGGAACCTTCTTTTGATAACTCTTTCAAACTTTTATAAAAGTCCCTTGAAAACTTTTGAAAAACTTTTATAAATCTTGTGAAAACTTTTGAAAATCCTTAAACTGTTTTTGAATTCTTTTAAAAATCCTTTGACGTTTCTTAAGATATATCTTGAAATTCCCTAAAATGAAAAATCACTTAAAATCTCTATAAAATCCCTTGAAATTTCTTAAAAAACCCGGTCAACGCCGGTTAAATTAATAAATTTCCACCAGTAAATATAATAAATAAAAATAAAATGATATTGGGAATTTTTTTGATATTCTTAATCCAAAAAATGCAAAATAAAATAAAATAAAATAAAAATTACAAATTACAACTTCAACCCAGTCCATACTTTTACCTTCCATGCAAAACCTGATTACATCTCCCCTCAAAAAATACGATGTCTCCCATAAAACGCATTGTCCCGAGTTTAAAAACGAGGTTTAGAATTTAAAAGGACTCAGCACGATAGTAATAAATTTGGAAGAAAAATCATAGGATATCATAGCCAAGCGAGGAAAAGGAAGAAGAAAAAAAAGAAATCAATCTAAAAGGTAGAAACGCCTTCCTTAGAAGAGGACAAAGAAAGTGGAAGAAGATGGTTTTCAGGATATAAGAAGCATCGCAAGTCGAATCGGCAGGTCCTCTGAGTCCTGTGGGAAAGTTCTCTTGCGCAAGTTTTAGAAGTTAGAACACAATGGACACCCCAGGTTTAGATTTTGGGTTCAGACCAAGAGTCGAGACTCGTTTCACCCCCGTGCCTCTTATTATTATACTTATTATTATGGGGTTCCCTTAGCCTACATTTATACTCTCTGTGTCTATGAGTCTCTATGGCTCTTTTCTTTTCCTTTCTTCCTGTTAGAATGTCACCGACACACGACCAGGTAAATGGTGAGAAGTGGGCTTCTTATAAAAGAAGAAACATCCCGAGTTCCGTTTTCTATTTACACCAGTAAAGTAGGTAAATAAGTACCCTGGCGAAGGCTTCGAATAGAAAATTTCCTATCCGAATGAATCCGAGCCAATCCGAAGTTTGAAGAAAGATTTCTATCCGAATGAATCCGAGCCAATGCGAAGTCTCTTTCTGAGCGAATCAGTTTCATTCCGAGCCAATCCGAAGTTGCATGATTCCTATCCGAATGAATCCGAGCCAATCCGAAGTTTAAATGATGATTCCTATTCGAATGAATCCGAACCAATCCGAAGTTTAAATGATGAATCCTATCCGAATGAATCCGAGCCAATCCGAAGATTATACGAAGATTCCTATCCGAATGAATCCGAGCCAAGCCGAAGAACTGTACGAAAATTCCTATCCTAATGAATCTGAAATCCTACTGAAAAATTTTAATCCGCAAGTTCGGTTCAGACATTTTATTGCAATCAAAAAATTTTTTTTAATATTTTATTTATAAGGTTTATAAAGTACTCCTTTACTTAATAAATTAATTACGAAAAAGTCACGACTGGTTTCTTGTCTACATGCAATGTAATTTAAATATAAACCTCTAGGCTACAATTATTAGAAGAAATAAGTTTATTCCAGTACGCGTCATATAAATTGAGTTTATCATTGGCCGCGGATTCATTCGGATTGAAACATCGCACAGGATTGAAAAGTATCTTCGGATGAGCTTCGAAATCATTCGGTTTGAAACTTCGGATTCATTCGGATTGAAAACTTACTTCGGAATGGTTCGTATTTATTCTAATAGAAACTGTAGATTCGTTCGGATTGAAGCTTTAGATTTATTCGGATTGAAAAATTTCTTCGGAATTGGTTGAATTCATTCTGATTGAAGCTTCGGATTCATTCGAATTGAAAAATTTCTTCGGAATGACTCGAACTCATTCGAACTTAAAAATTTCTTCGGAATGGCTCGGATTCATTCTGATTGAAAAATTTCTTTGGAATAGCTCGGATTCATTCGGATTGAAACTTCGAATTCATTCGGATTGAAAAATTACTTCGGAGTGGTTCGGATTCATTCGGATTGAAAAATTACTTCGGAGTGGTTCGGATTCATTCGGATTGAAGTTTCGGATTCATTCAGTTTGAAAAGTTTTTTTTGGAATGGTTCGGATTCATTCGGATTGAAAAATTACTTCGAAGTGGTTCGGATTCATTCGAATTGAAGCTTCGGATTCATTCGTATTGAAAGGTTTCTTCGCAATGGTTCGGATTCATTCGGATTGAAAATTAGGATTCATTCGGGTTGAAAAGTTTCTTCGAAATGGTTCGGATTCATTCGGATTGAAAATTCGGATTCATTCGGATTGAAAAGTTTCTTCGGAATGGTTCGGTTTCATTGGATTCGCTCGGATAGAGATTTCGCATTGGCCCGGATGACTTCGGATTGGCTCGGATTGGAATCCTATCCGAAGCTTTCGCCAGAGTAGGTACTGGTTTATGGCTACAGTTAGTAGGTACGTATAGTACTTGTCCTTAAAGTTTAACCTGTTTTTGGGTCGCTCAGATGTCCTGTGGCAAAGATATTATAATATCTTTGCCATTGTATATATATATATATATATATATATATATATATATCAGTGTGTGGAGAGGCAGAGTCTACAGGTGTCTCAAGTATTTCACATACTGTTACAAATTTCTTTCGGAAATTTACGAAACTTGTAGTGGAAGATTTTTGCAGTGACATGTTTCGTAAAATTACGAAAAGGTTCATAATTTTCAGAAACAATAACGTAAAATTCCAAGGGTAATAATTTTTTTTTCGGTTCATTAAAATTTTAATAATATAATATAAAATTTACTTGCTATTTTATGTAAATGAAATGTAATTTTATTTATAAATGTATAAGGTACAAAGTGCCCCTGTAAAAAACGTCGCATTGAAAAGTATTAAAATGTATTAATGTTTTGAATGCGATTCAATCCCGTTTTCTGATGCGATGGAAAGTTTTTATAAGTATTAGTTCGCATTAGGCTTCATCACGCTGAATGCGAAACGGCAGTGTCGATGATTCGCATTAAAAAGTATTGGTTCGCATTAAACTTCACGGCGTCGAATGCAAGACGGCAGTTGTGGATCCTTCGGATTTAAAAGTATTGGATCGTTTTAAATAAAGTATAAATGTTTCGAATTCAAAAGTATTGGATCGTATTGAATGAAACATAAAAGCTTCGCATTTAAAAGTATTGGGTCGTAATAAATGAAATAAAAATGCTTTTACATTTAAAAATTTTCTAAATTATTGTTTATATTATTAAACTTATTATTATCTTATTATTATTATTATATTATATTATTAAAATTAACCGGTTCCTGTATACTGTATAACTTTTTAGAAGAATTTAAAATAAAAATTTAAATATTAATAAATAAACAAATACTTTATAAAATATTGTAGTAAATTTTAATCCGCTGTTGTGCATTAAAAAGTATTCAAATGACTTTTGAAAGTTGCAATATTTAAACCAATGCGAAATGTCGCATTAAAAAGTTTTCAAATCACCTACAACATTTTTATCATTCGATCGCATTTAAAATTATTAAAACTAATGCGAACTTTCGCATTAAAAAGTTTTCACTCGCTCAAAATTTTCGTCTCATTCTATTGCATTCAAAAATATTTAAATCAATGTGAACTTTCTCATTGAAAAGTTTTCATTTCGCGCAGACTTTTTCTCGCATTCAGTAGCATTCGAAAGCATTCAAAGCAATGCGGACTTTCGCATTAAAAAGATTTCATTTTGCGCACAACTTTTCTCGCATTCGGTCGCATTCGAAAGTATTTAAAACAATGCGAAGTCTCGCATTAAAATTTTTCATTTTGCGCAGAACTTTTCTCGTATTCGGTCGCATTTGAAATCATTCAAAGCAATGCGAATTTTCGCATTAAAAAGTTTTTATTTCGCGCAGAACTTTTCTCGCATTCGAAAGCATTCGAAAGCATTAAAACGAATGCGAAGTCTCGCATTTAAAAGTTTTCGACCAACCTCCAATGCGAAACTGACACATAACCGCATTCTTTATTCGATTTCCACGCAAAATGAGAAAAGTGCGGATAAACGGGTGCACCAACCAAGAAATATAATGAGGCACCTCGACCACCGGGAGATAAATTCCTGAATTGGGTATAATTTCGATTTCGTGTGCCCGGAAACGCCGGCGCTGATAATGGCAATACTTTCCTCTTTTAGAGATGAAAACAGTGGGTTGTGGGTAAACAGAAATCGAAAAAAAAGTCAATTCAAGCATTCAAGGTGCTATATAAAAATTCATAAAGGTAGAGTATTTATTTATTCATCTCTTTTTTCCTCTTGAAGAGATAATTTCAGGGATCACGAAATTACGAGGAACTCTCTTTTGTTATGGATGTAATCGTGCATTCTACATGGAGTTTATTGCTGTCTCAAATTTGGCCAGTGCGTGCCGAGGAAAGAGGTTTGTTCTCCCTTTAAAAATAGAAAAAGTATGTTTTTTAATATTTACTATAAATATTTTTAATTGATTTTATATTGCAATTTTTAAATTGCGTTAAAGATCGCGTATTTAATGACCTAATGACCTTCGTTATTGCTGGATTATGATCATCAAGAAAATAATCATCATATTCGCAGCAAAGTCATGAATTATTTGTTAGAAAATAAGGTGAGATTTCAGAAAATGCGTAATTTTTATAATTAAGAATAAAGCATAAGTTAGGAGGTTACCTATTCCGCTATATATGGAAACCATAACTCAACGCCGGATATATAAAGTGTATGTTGAGAAGAGTCAGTAATAGGGAATAATCGTCGAATACATGGGTACACATTCACATTCACATATATGTACTTATCTATACTTCATGTATTTTAAAGACACATGTATTGCGCAAATAAAAAGAACATTTGCAGAAACTAATCGATCCTCTGTCAGGTGGTAAACACGGTGACGGTAATGACAACGCGGATGATAATAAAGTAATAATGGTGCTGTTGGTAATGCCTTTATCGATGGTCCTAATACATAGTACTAACGTCTTCATTCATGCAATATTGCAATTGCACACTATATATAAATTGCGAGGGAATTAATGGCTTAAATCCGATTAGATTTTCATAGTAGGTAGGTATATCATGAAATTACAGAAAAAGACAAAATCCCCAATGTAAGTTAGACTCTCTCTTCAAAAAGCACAAACAGAGGAAATAATCAATGAGGAAAAAAAAGTAAAAGAGAAAAGGAGGCTTATGAATATTTCCCTTTCATTTATCCTAAGTTTCAGTTGATCGAAAATCAAATTATCGAGCACCTGTTTACCATAATTTTTATTTATAAGAATTGTCAACTGACATAATCTTTATAATTTGTCCTAAATGCTGTTTACTATATTTTTTACTATTTCGAATTGTTATTTGGTTATATTTTAAAAATATTTTTAAATTAAAAATTATATTTAAATTAATTTTAAATATTATTAAATTTTTTAAATATTTTTTATATTTTTCGTTTATTCGAGTTAGTATTCAACTTATGTTTGATATTCCCGAATAAACATACACTCGAGTCTCCCAAATGTCAAGAAATTTTTGCCAGAGGTTTTCCCAAATGTCAAGAAATTCTTTATCCTCTATAAGTTTCGAATTCAAAAGTATTAGATCGTATTAAATGAAACATAAAAGCTTCGCATTTAAAAGTATTGGGTCGTAATAAATGAAATAAAAATGCTTTTACATTTTAAAATATTCTAAATTATTGTTTATATTATTAAACTTATTATTATCTTATTATTATTATTATTATTATTATTTTATATTATTAAAATTAACCGGTTCCTGTATATTGTATAACTTTTTAGAAGAATTTAAAATAAAAATTTTAATATTAATAAATAAACAAATACTTTATAAAATATTGTAGTAAATTTTAATCCGCTGTTGCGCATTAAAAAGTATTCAAATGACTTTTGAAAGTTGCAATATTTAAACCAATGCGGAATTTCGCATTAAAAAGATTTCATTTCGCGCACAACTTTTCTCGCATTCGGTAGCATTCGAAAGTATTTAAAACAATGCGAAGTCTCGCATTAAAAAGTTTTCATTTCGCGCAGAACTTTTCTCGTATTCAGTCGCATTTGAAATCATTCAAAGCAATGCGAACTTTCGCATTAAAAAGTTTTTATTTCGCACAGAACTTTTCTCGCATTGGAAAGCATTCGAAAGCATTAAAACGAATGCGATGTCTCGCATTTAAAAGTTTTCGACCAACCTCCAATGCGAAACTGACACATAACCGCATTCACTGAAACAAGTCGTCAATGCGAAACAAAACTTTTGAATCATTCGTTTCTTGCAGGGTTGACTCTCCCAATATCAACCATCGCAATATTAACAACCTTGCAATATCAACCGCATTCCTCTCGCAATATTAACCTGCAGTTACCTCAAATCCCTCAAATCTCACTGGATACACTGCGCATAAGTTGCGCTCGGCATCTGATTGGTTGCTATTCGCGCAATTTAAAATGCTTAAAAATATTCTATTATACGCAATACGCATGCGTAATTGATGTGGCACATGCGCAATTTGTGTGACATTTAAGAGAAGGAAATTCGTTGATATTGCGAGGGAGTCTAGTCTGGATTTCGTTGATATTGGGAGAGTCGATTGTAATTGAAATTTAAACAACAATTGGTTGAAAGCGTATGCGCAGTACACCATTGCGCAACCGTGATTCCGAGTCGCTCGGACGCTCGACAAACTTTGTAAACTGACGCTTATCGCAATTAAGAAATGTATAATATTTGCTCTTTTTGCAATAATTGAACGGACAGTGGATATCTTGCGGGAAAAAAACCAATTAGGTAAGTTTTACTTATATTACTAATAATATTATACTTTGACGGGTATGACGTATTTTCTATATTCCTATAGAAACGAATAAGGCTTCTTTCTACAATTTTCTGATTTTGCTTCCTCATAGAGGAAGCTTTGTAGTGGTGACAAAATCCAGTTTCCTAAAAAAGGTTTTTTTCAACATATTTTAATGTCAATATATCTAACATGATGTCCTGAAAAATTGTCCGGATGTGTGTGTGTGTGTGTGTGTGTGTGTGTGTGTGTGTGTGTGTGTGTGTGTGTGTGTGTCACGATCCATCAATTTCTTGAAAACGCGTAGAGATAAACTGCTGAAATTTTGCATAGTTATTTAATTATACACCTAGTTGAATTTCTTACAAAGGTTTAACAAAATATTTAATTTTACAAGTTTTATGTACTTTTATAATTTTCTTAAAATTCATTTTTTCACTATAACTTCTCAAATAATCAAAATTCAAAGATGATGTAAGGAAAACGTAGATTCCTTGTGTCGAAACGAATCAATTGACCTATATTATTAATGCATTTCATTAAAAAATAACAAAGTTATGGTTAATTGTATTTTCAAAAATTAATTTTTCGACTATAACTTTTCAAATAATCAAAATTTTGACTTGACGTAAGGAAAATAAATGTTCCTTGCATCGAGACGAATCGATTGGTTTATATAATATTATTTCATTTCATTGAAAAATAACAAAGTTATGGTTTTATTTAAAAAAAAATTAGTTTTTCAACTATAACTTCTATAATATTCAAAATTCGAAGCTGACGTAAGGAAAATAAAAGTTCCTTACGTCGAGACGAATCGATTGACCTATAAGATTAATGCATTTCATTGAAAAATAAGGATGTTATGGTTAATTGTATTTTAAGAAATTAATTTTTCGACTATAACTTTTCAAATAATCAAAATTTTGACTTGACATAACGAAAATAAATGTTCCTTGCATCGAAACGAATCGATTGGTCTATAATATTATTTCATTTCATTGAAAAATAACAAAATTATTGATTTATTTAATTTTGAAAAATTTGTTTTTCAACTATAACTTCTCTAGTATTCAAAATTCGAAGCTGACGTAAGGAAAATAAAGGTTTCTTGCGTCGAGACGAATCGATTGACCTATAAGATTAATGCATTTCATTGAA
>CAJFCO010000183.1:1159556-1171962 GCA_904066015.1 Synergus gifuensis
TTCATTTAAACCAACAAAATCTCAGTTTTGGTTGAATTAACAAAACTTTGGTTGGTTCAACAAAAATTCGTTTGACATAACCAACAATTTTTGTTGTTTCTATAGCAACAAAAAGTTTGGTGGTCCGAACCAAATATTTTTCTCAGTGTATTTTCAGAATATACATATATATAATAATTTCTAATGTTGTCAATTCTAATTTAAATAAATACAAAATAATGTTTAAAGTAATAGTGTAGGTATATATGTATATTCGGTTTCGAGATCGACATAATATGTGCATAGATGAGGCATGTGTGAAAGCACAATTTTTTCTTTGTATTCCAACTGTAGCATATAAATTCTTGATTCAAGTAATTCTTTATTCACATTAAGATTATAAATTATTAGAATAAGAAAATTATATATTGAATCTGATAATACATTTACTCAATTTAAGAAAATATGAAAGGAAGACGCTTTCAGGATTTTGGGTCGTAAAACAATCCTAGTTTTTTGTTTTCTCTGAATTGAAGTTTGATTTAGTGTTGGAATTAATAGGAAGTATCTATACATATACACACATTCCGTACGCAAATCTCCTTTTTATACAAGCTCGTTTTCCAATCCCCCTTTCCAAACCCGTTCTCACAATGAAATTAATTTAATACAGGAAAGTAAATTCCATTTCTAAAATACTGTTTTTTTTATATATATACAAACAACATAAAAATTGCAAAATTTTCCCATGAATTTTCAATTACCCACAAATTACCATACAAATAGCCAATCCATCCATAGAAATCAGGCGATTATGAGTTACGGAACAGAAGAAAAAAATCTAAATCTCTCCCATCATTTACAGAACTTCTTGCGCAGTGCGAAATCAAATCGAATCAAGTAGATGGAGCCGTGTTGTTTCAGACACTTGACATTAAGAATAGCGGCAAGTGAACTTTTCAAAATTGATGAATATTGTTTTACAAGTATTAAATCATAAATCATAAAAGTATTAAATCATATATCATAAAAAACTATTTAATAAATTGTAATTCTAAAAAAAATCATCAAGTCAAATATTAATAAGTGTGGGTGTCTTTCAAGGTGCATCGACGAGTTTGTGGTGCTACTTCTGCCCAGTCCGCTAGTTTCTTGGGCCGTTTATTTTGGACCCTCGAGTTCGACGACCGTCGACCAAACTTATACGACTATTACAAAGACGACAACCACTGCATTCGTTCGCATCTTGTATGCGCCTGCCGCATTCAAATAAAGTTGCAAGGTGCGACAGAATGGAGTTAATGCTGCGGAATCTTAATTTGTTGGGTTCTCCTTCCTCATTTATTATTATTATTACTTATTTTACCTAAGAATTAATCTCTAAAGTCGAGTTCTAAAAACGATAAATCTTATAAGCCATTTCTTGTACTTAAAATAAGATTTTTTTGTAAACAGACCCGAAGTTTAACTTATTAATCTCTCCTTGTTAATCTCCTAATCTCAGCTTCTCCTAAACATTTTTTTCTATATAAAATGTACATTGCAAGCTGGATGGTTCTAAGTAAATGTAAGCTGGAATTGAAAGGAAGAAATCAGAGCAGGAGAAGGTGCAATAAGAAAAGTGCTCTCGCTTTCATAGTTGTTCTCTAAGGATGACGTCGGAGTAATCGGCTTCACCGATTTGAATGAGTAATTCGACACCGAGGCCATGGTACGATGATGTTTGTTCAGGATCCTCGACCTGCAGCTGCAACTGCACGAAACTCAAATCCGTAAGCGTGAAGGGAACCGACTGGACCATCCGCAGTTGGATGACACTACCGCGAAGAGTCTGGGTTTACACTGAAGACTGGATTCAGCGCATTATGCACAACACTACACACTCATACTCTCACTCTCGCTTTTCTCTTTCTCTCGCGCACTTGCAACGAAACGAGAGCCGATCGCCAACCGAGAAGAAACAGAGCAGATGCCTCTGTTATTACAGGTTTCGTCTTTCGAAACTCAACACCGATCCACGACCGCTGGAGACATCAACTCTCCGATAGGCACCCAGAGCTTCGATCCTCATAATCTCAAAAGCTCAGCTTTCTTCCAATTTCTTTCCATTTTTTATCGTTTCATTTACAAACATTCTTTTATTCAAAAAACAGCTTCTATTGCAGTTTGATTTTTCTTGAAATGTATTCATTGAATCGAAGATTGATTGAACCTTGCAGACCGCCATAGGCTGGCATGACAGTGTCATCATGTCATGTCAGATGACATATCATCAGATAAAATAGTCAAAATTACTATATTTTCCCACTCTGTTGATGCTCATTTGAAATGAAGAAATGCTGAGCTGATCGTGTTGAGTTATTGCTTAAGTACACAACGTTTGATGAAATGATCAGTTACACTAAGTGACCACAGCACATACTTAGATATATCGGTTTTCACTGAGAAGATGAACCTAAGGCGGGAACTCTGTGACGGTAATTACAGGCATATACACAGCATGTGAACATTGCGAAGCCACCTTGCGATTCTCGCGAGTCCTATTCCCACAGATATTCCAATATTCTCGCCACCGCACGACTCTCAATCTTCCGAGGTGTGCATGCCTCGTGAATACCGTGCGCATCGCACGTGCGTTCACGGTGTTGGGTCGCATAACTTCGCTTTGTACCAATTTTAGAGATCTCAACATCCACAATTCATCATCTTTAATTGCGGAGAGTATCAAATCAATTAGGTGAAAAATACATGGAAATAACTCTTGCCATCTTGTAATTTCCGATACAATCGGAAATTTTTAATCTTATTATCTTAATTTCTTTTAAGTGGAGGACAGTAAACTTCAAAATGTATGATCCCCATGAAACTTTCCTTTTTACTTTACTGGCAAACCAACATGCGCGTTACGTGCACGATTATTTATTTTTCATACTTTCTACAACTTCAAGTCATTCATGAAATTTCGATGATTCAAATTTAGAGAGCACATTTGAAATAACAATTTATGAGAGATTTTAGAGACATTTTGTTACATTCACTTTTTTAAGAGAAATTTCAAAAGGTTTCTAGGTATTTTAATGAATTTTTACAATTTTCAAGTGATTTTTGCAAAGTTTTAACAATTTTAAGAGATTCTTTAAAGTTAAGGAATTTTAAGGTCATGTGAGACCGATTCCTACCTTACCGACATTTTTTTTCTCTGCAACCTTACTTGTACATTTATTGAAATATCAAATTGAAAACTTCTAAAATTAAAGAGAATATGCTAAGGTATGTTTATCTGGTCTTAAATTTTTGTAAAAATAAAAAAAAAATTTCGAAAAATTTTTTTTTAAATAAATGTCCATATTTAGGACTATATAAATGTACCTTAACATATTTTCTTTGATTTTAGAAATTTTCAATTTGATATCTCAATAAATGTAGACATGGCGTTGCAGAGAAAAAAATGTCGGTAAGGTAGGGAACGGGTAAGTCTTACATGGCCTTAAGGAATTTGAAATGTTTTGAAATTTTGAGGAAGTTAGTTTGTTTTTCTTCTTTCAACTAAAAGTCATTCAAAAGCCAATCAGGTTTGAAACAACAATTTATGCGAGATTTTAAAGACACATCCACTTTTTTCAAAGAGAAATTTCAAAAGATTTTTGGGAATTCTAATGGATTTTGCTAATTTTCAAGGGATTTTTACAAAGTTTTAAAGATTTTAAGGATTTTTAAATAATTTCGTAGAATTTTAAGATATTTTAGGATATTTCGCGGTATTTTAACGGAATTCACGTGATTTCAAGTGATTCTTTAAAGGTAGGGAATTTTAAGGGATTTGAGATGTTTTGAAATTTTGAGGAAGATTATTAGGTTTCCTTGAAATTTTTTTGCACTATTAGTTTTTTTTTTCTTCTTTAAGCTTAAAGTAATTAAAAAACCAATGAAATTCTGCTGATTCAAATATTTGAAATAACAATTTATGTGAGATTTTAGAGACATTTAGTTACATCCACCTTTTTTAGAGAGAAATTTCAATAGATTTATAGGAATTTTAAGAGATTCTTTAAAGCTAGGGAATTTTAAGGGATTTGAAATGTTTTGAAATTTTGAGGAAGATTATTATAGGTTTTCGTGAAATGTTTTTGCCCCATTAGTTTGTTTTTCTTTTCTCAACTTCAAGTCATTCAAAAGCCAATCAGGTTTGAAACAATTTATGCGAGATTTTAGAGACATTTAGTTACATCCACCTTTTTTCAAGAGATATTTCAAAAGAATTTTAGGAATTTTAATGGATTTTGACAATGTTCAAGTGATTTTTACAAAAGTTTTAAATATTTTTAGGATTTTTAAAAGGTTTCGTAGAATTTTAACGTATTTCAGGATATTTCGCGGAATTGTAATGGAATTCATGAAATTTTAAGAGATTCTTTAAAGCTAGGCAATTTTAAGCGATTTGAAATGTTTTGAAATTTTTAGGAAAATTATTAGGTTTTCGTGAAATTTTTTTGCCCCATTAGTTTGTTTTTCTTCCTTCAACTACAAGTCATTCAAAATAAGCCAATCAGATTTGCAACAACAATGTATGCGGGATTTTGGAGACATTTCGTTACACCACTTTTTTATGATAATAATAATAGGATAGTTTGTTTTTCTTCGTTCAACTTCAAGTCATTCAAAAGCCAATCAGGTTTGCAACAACAATGTATGCGAGATTTTCGAGACATTTCGTTACACCACTTTTTAAAGATAAGAATATAAGTCTTTCATTTATTCTCAGTTTGCTTCTTCATTCTTTTTCTAAAGTACGTTTTAGCGGTAAACTGCAATTTTTAGGCAGACTCGGCGGACTCTTGGACTGCGGATATGAAGTTTCTTTATTTACTTAATATAGTATCTCGTAAATCAGATTCTCCGCTGCATAAATGAGAGAGGTTATATATGTAAATATGGCCTCGTGATGTTTCGCATGGTTTCGCATACTCGAGGGCGGGTAACGTACAAACGAGGAAGAAGTGGGTATGAAATTGAGCATTAAGGAAGCGACGGTGAGATCATAATGCCGCAGCATGGAAGCTGAAGTTGACGGCAAAGAAAATCACCAATGCCGTACAAAATCTTTGGTGAGAATGAGTTCCTCGCCTGTTTCTTCTTTGTGAAGCCAATCGAATCGTAATATGCCTCTGTGGTCGCCGAAATGAAAATAAGGGAGATTTGATACTAGTACCAGGAAGCAGAAACCCGTAATAACAATAAGATAAGGAAGATAAGGTTTAATGATAAGGAATCTTCAGGGTTCAAAAATAAAAACGTTAAAATGGTTGTGATCTGCTTCATATTTGAAAGGGTTAATAAAGAGAGTAGGTGCAATAGAGAAAGTGCTGCGAGGACATTAAACGAGGTGAGTAGGCGAAGATTATCGAGCATGAAGGACTGAGAGTAAAGTGGCATCGACTGTGTTCTATAAATAGAATCCACGCGAGGTGATAACTTTATCGGGTCGAGTGCGAGGAAAAAGTGAGTCTGTTTGCCTGTTGATTGGTGCTAGACTTTGGTGCAGTGCATACTGTCCGAGATTCTTTGATGGAGGATAAACGCTCCAATTGCAAATCGTGGCGGGAAATCCTGTTCGGTAAGGTCATTCTGATAACTCTCTTCCGAGGACAAAACCAAAGTCTAATGGTTTACTTAATCTGTGTACCTTGTGAACTTTATTGTTACTATGGAAAATATATTTTCAATTACATTTACGTATGTAAGGGAGAAAATTTAATTATCTTAACTACTGTTCAACTGCGGAAGATCTGAGCTGCGGCAGAGGTTACAAATTTTTTCGTAACACGATCCTGGCATTGCCTCCAGCCTCATCGACTCGACGCTCGTGCTCGCTAGTCCTGACTCTTCCGGCATTACGATCCCCCCGAGGCCTCGAGTAACGAACTCAATAATCGCTTCGCACTCGCGCGATGACCGGGCGATTCGCTCTGACCTCCGGCCATCTGTATTCTTCCGTCACAAAACATCGTCCTCGTTACCGTCCAAACGCCGGACGTGAGCTTATCCTTAAAAAAAAGATGCGAAGAGTTATAGGGGAAGAAGGAGTTTCCATTATCCTTTTACTCCTCCGTTAACACAGAATTTAAAAGGTTGAAAAGCATCAGATAGTACCGGACCCGAAAAAAGGAATGCCATACTTTCTAAATAAATCGAAACCTCTATAATAAATCACTTCTCAAAATTCAGTTTCAAATCTTGGTAGAATTAGATCCACGCCACCGAGGAGAGTATGTTGGAGTCGAAATTTCAATTCAATTATCGTTAGGTGGGTTTTTATTCAGAAAATAAACTTCGAAATGGAACAGCTGATAGCGTGAGTCTCCGCCATCTTGGTATTTAATCTCAAAGATGGCTGATGCATAATTGATCAGCTGATATACTTAAAAGTTCTATCTTCAAGTAAAAATAAGCGTAATTGAAGCTATCTTTCAAATTGCTTTTCGTGTAAGTGAATTAGAGAATGCTGAAGATTGTATACATTCAGATTTGCAAACCATTTTAATTTTTCCTCAAAGAGTTCCTGCCAGTTCGAAACTTTGAAACTTAAGACTGGTCGTTGGTCCCGAGGCGAAATTGGCTCGATTCGCAAACTGGTGGAGGAGGGAGGGCGTCTTGGGAGAGGAAGTTAGGAGAGAAATTGGCCGGAATATTTACGAGGAGAGACGATCTGCACCACGAAAAGCGAGAATCGCGCGTCCACAAGACGTGGCAACAACGCGGCTTGGAATGCGGTTAGTTTAGGCGACCAAGTCAAGCTGGTGGCCTCCAGGAAGGAAGGAAGGTGCTCTCCGATCCTCTCCTTCATCCTCCTTCACCTTCTCTCATCTCTCGCTCGTTTACCTCTCTCCTCCCACTTTGTGCTTCAGCATAATTGCTCCGAGCACTGGCTCTTTGTCCTTCCTCCTCAACAAAATCCTGGGATCGTTCCTCCCTCGTGAGGGTATCGAATTTTTATAAACGACTTCTTGGAAAGCTTGTCAACAACTCTTTTTAACTGTTTCTAGAAAAGGTGACGAGGTGAATTATGTGCATCCTACCGCCCGTGGTCACTCGACGAAAATGATAGGCTTTCCTCGGAACTGCATATATGTAGTTCAAAATATAAATTCCATAAATTGAATATTCATGCTTTGCAGTTTCAGACGCCTGAAAAATTATGACGAATTTTTATTTTCAATTGTTTTTCCTTTACTAACGACAAAACTGCCCCTCCTCCTCCTCCTCCTCCTCCTCCTCCTCATACCTCCCTGCATCCCACTCCTCCTCATACCTCCCCTCATCCTCCTCCCCTCCTATCAACCCCTCTTCCTCTTATCCCATCCCACCCCTCCTATCTTTGCTCCCATCATCCACTTCCCCTTATCTCCCCCCTCCCTCACACCTCTCCTCCACCACCCTGACCCAACTCTCTCTTATCCCCTCTCTCAACCTCCTCATTCTCCCTCTCTCCCTTACCCCCCCCACCCCCCCCCTCTCTCTTGAAAATTAAAAAAATTTAATTTAAAGCCAAATAACGCACGATATGAAAAAGAGTCAAAGGATGTAAAATATATCTTTTTGAAAGTCCTACAAGACTGACGTAACAATTTTTTGAATTTTCTTGAAAAATCGAACATTCAAATTTTGAGCCAAATAACGCGTGATACAGAGAAAATTATAAGAATATAATTAATGGTCTTTAAAAGATCTACAAATTCTCCACTGATAATTTTTTAATATGATGATTGGTTTTTGTTTTAATCAAAATATATTTTTTTTAAATTCTAACACAAATCGTAAGGTTTGAACGAGATTTAAAAATAATATCTAACGAAAATATTGAGCGCTTTTTTGAAAATAGGATTTTTAAGATCAATACAACATTAAAAAAATTAATTTTCTCTTAATTCTAAAATATACCTATATATTATAATTATAATTTTTAAATAACTATAAATAATTTAGATATATGTATGATGTTTAAATAAAATAAAATAGAACCTTAAGTAAATTAATTTTCTTCTTCATTTGAAATTAAAGTAATTTAAATAAAAGTGTGCAATGAAGGTTGGTAAAAGAATGCAAGCGCGCCAAGTGTAATGAGAATGTGTGCTGACAATGGCGCTCCTAGTTTTATATGAATTTGATTTTTTGTGATTTTGGTATAGTTTTCTTACTGAAATAAAACAAATATGATTTAAATGGGGAGGGGGAGGAGTAGTTAACAATCATCGTGGACTAGAAAGACCTCTTAATTGGCTCGGCGTCTAACACGTTAGGCCAATTGTCTACGTAAGTGCAGTACGTAACGCCGACGCAATTTCCCACACAAACCAGCCTCAAATGGCTCAGATGGTAACAGGTACTCGCTCGTACAAGTTAGCACAACTGTCTTCAGTGTCTGCACTAAATATTTGCACTTGCTCCTCGTACATCCGAATGTCGAATCTGATAGCTCGTTAATTCAATAAGTTATATTAAGTATTTGACCTAAGTTATCAAAAGTGATCAATAGGTTATCGAAGTTTAAATTCTGACATTAAAACGCACTAAGAATTTACATATTTTTATTTACAGAAAGAACATGATGATGCTGTGAATAAATATATTTAAAAAATGTCTTCAAATTACTAAAACAATTTTTTACATACGGGTTTAACTTTTAAATTCAGTCTCAAGTTGCTCTTTTCGTGGAAACTGTTCTTTTTGCGATCTCCCAAGAGTTTAACAAATAATAAAAATTGATTTTTTCTTTAAATCTCGTTTCGCGTTTGTGTATCTCACATTATATACAAGTTTAGCGCCAGCGACAAATCGCATGACGTCTGCGAACGACTGATTAGCATATAAATTTCGCTTCTACCAGGAATCACTTTGAAGATAATGAGTTCCTTACTAGAATTAAATCGTCATATCTATTTTCAATTTTTCACTTTTCGAATATTCATGTTTATGACAAATCTTCGAAAACTGCAGATATCAGGATATCATTATTTGTTTTAAACTGGAATTAAAAAAAAAGTTTAAAAAAAAAGTTATAATAGTTATGAGTACAAAGCGAAAAAAAATCGTCGATATAGTAATAATACTAAAATCAGGTTTGTCTAAATTCAAATCAACAATTCTGGGAAGAGGAAGAATGTTTTTCAATTTTTTCGGCTGACGTCTTCACCACAGAAGATATATACGTTGAAACGGCCGAGTGGAAATATCGATTTTATTTTAAATCAAGTATTTATTCTTAATCAGTCAGGTTCTCTCGAATCTCCACATCATTAAGAAACTGATGCATTCCATTAAACGTTATGATGTCAATAGTTCTTTTTTTTTCCTTTAACATTAATCTAGCGAGTCAACATTTTTAGCTGATGTTTTGATACGTCCTAATCCTGTATTTAGTAATTTATCATTTTTAAAGACCACAATCAGAAATCGAAAATTTCGTTATGTCGACACGAAAGAAAGGTGGGAAAAGCTTTTAATTCTTTGATGATCTTGACTTTTTTTCGTCTAGCAAAGTATCGGACGATCCGGATCTTTCGCTCGAGAGATCGATTTGCTTCCCGACGTCCTTCGACCAGTCGTGATTTCCTGAAACCTTGAAGGCGGCGCCACATTCGCTTCCGGGATTGAGATACCGAAGTCTGGAAGATCCTCGGCGAGAAATATTGCTGAGAATCAATGAAAAACAGGTTCTAAATACGGCGACTTAATCTATTGTTAGACGTAACAAACGGCTGGGAAAAATAGCTTTCTGCAGAGAGCTATATATGTATTATCAAGCTTATTATTCACTCTAGTAATTACCGCCTGGTTCAACATCATCTTTCAACATTGTCTTCTCACTAAACGCCTCAAGAATCAACAAGTCTCAAGTTAACAATCGTTTACCAATGATCGTTCAATAATAATACCAATAATGATACCAATCTTCTAAAACTGAAATATTGATTTCTACAAGTGACAAGTTCTTCTTTACGTACTGTAGTCTGTAGAAATAGAAAATAGGTCACAGAGGATGATCATTATATCATCGAATGCTCGTTTTTCCAAAGATTGCTGTAGACGAAGCGATAAACCTGCTCGTGAGGTACAGGTGCACCCGAAGGTGGGAAGTAAGGTTGGAGGTGGAAGTCCCGCACGGTCGACTTTCCGGATCGACTAACTGTTTCTCCCAATCTACCTTAAAGCTCTTTTCTGAATACCGGGCGACGATTTGTCGAAAGACTTTCCCCCCACTATTTTCTGGATTTCTATTGGCCAGACAGTTTCTTATTCAGTGGTGACCGAGCTTCTTCCAGGAAGTGCGCGATTCACGGTACGACTTCCGTGTTTACGGGTCGCAGGTCGCCGCGATGATGATGCACAAGAGTTTAGCACATGCTTATCAATCACGATCTTGCTATTCGCCTAGCCAGGGAATACGGGATACTTGAGTAAAGCATTTACTACGAATTAGATGATTGATGGTGCAGATGCTTCAGCAAAAAGGATCAGGATTGAAGTCTCATTCCAAGTACATCTTGATCTGTTATTGATGATGATATAATAGATAACTTTGCATACTCTTGATGGTGTGGGATCATTGTTTTCGATATACTGTGAAGACACTGAAGAGTAAACAGAAATAAACCATCACATGCTACTCGTGATGGCGGTTAATACTGAAATAGAATTCAAATAACAGAACATATGCTGCAGTTAAGGACTACAATTTCCACTTTGTAGAATTGAAAACAGCCCACAGATTAGAGAAATATAATTATGGTAAGAATGATGGTAAGAAGACGAGTTCCTAGTTTGAGTAAAGCTTAAGTCGACCTATCGCGGAAGTGTGCCTTCTACCGTTATTTCCACACTTCCGCGTTTGCAGGTCGTCGTAAAGCCGACGCACGGCCTCACCTAAAAGATACATAATGCAGGTTAATGCGCCGAGACGGAAGAACTTGTGTTGTTCTGAGGGTCTTCGGCGACCCTCGCTTGTCCTGGAAGCCAAAGATCTTTCTGACATCAGTCGATACCTCCCTCTTTCTGTCAGAACCCAGAAGCCAGGAATGAGGTTTCTAACTTTCTACTTCCTACTCTACTACCCTTTCTACTTCCTCATCCCCTCAGTAAACAATTGACCCATTTTTAGAGATGGATCACGTTGGAGGATTTTCCTTCGGACAAGGAGATTTTGTTTGTTAGCAGTCTAATTTCCTAGTCCCATTAGGATTAGGGGATATGTAAGGATTATTAACGTGTAGAAGGTTCTGTAGTAGATGCTTCCGGATGCTTCATTAGAACTAGGATAGTTAAATCTTGTTTCATGGTATTTGTGCAAATTGCAAAAGCATCTATGGAAGCGTTTGTGCTTCCTTTCGGTGACTCAAATTAGCCCCTGAAACCGTTGTGAGTTCACGTAACCCGCCGCCGTGACTGATGCAACGGTGAACAAGCATTGACCACCATAGTCGGTTCTTAGCTCGAGCGTGAGTAAGTGACCTCGAATAAAAACCATTTAACCTGTATCGAGGCAACAATGTATGCTTGTAAGCATTCCGAAGATAGCCAACTTCAAATCCCCAGAAAAGAATTTTCATTACTTATCATATGGTATCATCTATACATATATCCGTAGCCTTAATTCTCCTAATTCCTAATGAACAATACCTTTATGATAAAATCTAACAACGCCTGATTTTTATGCACAATAGCTATTATACATCATGATGACGAACAATACACCAAATCATGATGCACAACTGCAAATTCATGATACATTACTTCCTCATGGTCATGATGCACAATACTTCCTTGTACCGAATTCTTGATTTTCCTCAGATTAAGACTAATTAAAACTATCAAGAGTAGTTGTATTCCTGATTAGGATGATCGAACAGTTATGAAACGTTCCCACGTCTGGAAAAACAGTTAACGCATCGCAAATGCGATAATGGTATAAGGAGGCAGAAGCAGAAGCCTTGGAAGAAATGGCACAAAAAGTAAAGAGAGCAGCAGTAGGAGACTTTTCGCGTCAGTTAGGTGACCTGGCCTTCCTCGAGACACGAGGTGATCTTGTTCGCGCCCTGCGTTGAAGGTACGGTTATACGGAGAGTTAACGGAACGCCCTCCTCCTCCAACGGCATATCATCTAATCCTCCTCTCCATTTCAGAATCGTTTTCTTCGCATTCAGCTTAATCCTAATGTCATCGGAGCACATTTGCAAGAACAGGAGATCATGACCTCAATCTTTGTTTCATTTTAATTGTTCTTTTAAATCTAATTACTAATGTGATGTAGATTTTTCATCTCTGATAGTGACGTTATTGATGAGACAAGAAATAGTATATTTATCATCAAATATTAGAATAGAATAGAATAGAATAGAATAGAATAGAATAGAATAGAATAGAATAGAATAGA
>CAJFCO010000183.1:1186498-1197279 GCA_904066015.1 Synergus gifuensis
TATTGAATATACCAATTCTTGTTTTCAAGAATTTTAAAGTTTCGTAAGTATGCTAACAATAATTTGTATATTTACACGATTTCCCTAAATCGTAATCGTCTTTATCAATTATAAATATTGAAATAGCAAGTATTGATATTAAATTTCTTTCAGTGCATTTTTATTAAATTAAGAGTTTTGATTTCGGGAAATATACTTACAAAATTGGCTCAGGTGTAAAATTATCCTCAGAGGAATTGCCAAACTATGAAAAAATGGTTAACGTTTTTCGAAAAAAAAAAAAAAAATGTTAGTTCGTCAGACACATCTGATTATGCATTTTCAATGAAAATTTTTTTTCTCTGTTGCTGCTAACGATCACTTAAAAAGTTTTGAATTGCAAGAAACAAAAAGTTATCAGTTTTGTACCTTTCAATCATTACCATTTTTGAAACCAAGGAATTTGGTTTTCATGAAAACTGGAAAATGACTGTGGTATGGACTAATTTAAATTTCAATCGCATTTTAATAGTTAATTTTTTATTTTAAGATATTATATGAAAATAAAAATGAACATTTATATTTCATGAACTGCTTTTTAATCCCTTATTCACCCAAAAATAAAATACGTATAACAAAATTTATTAATTATTTCTTACTAAATTGAAATAGTAAATTTGACAAATGCAATTAGTGAGTTCTACTAAAATATTGGTAATATTTGGTAACTTTGATAACTTAACGTTACGTGGTACATTTCAAACTGCGCGCGAATAGCAACCAATCAGATACCGAGTGCGACACATGCGCAGTAGAGTACCGGGCTCGAGTTGGGGCCACTGATGCCAGGTCCATAAATGATGTTACTATCATCCATGTTGTCTAAAGCATCTAAATCTAAATTAATTAATTAATTAATTAACTAATTAATTAATTAATCTAAATCTAAATCTAAAGCTCAAATGCTCATAAATTCGTCAATTTTGTTCCGATCGGCTTAAAATTTTGACACAATATTCTTGAGATGTTGTACAATTATTTTATGAAATAAAAACAAAATGATTTCTTTTTTCGTTAAAAACCTTACCCCCTCCCCCCTTAAGAAAGCATGGGCATTGAATGTATAAAAGAACATAGAAAGATACATAGAGCGATAACGGTCGCGTAGCAGCCGTCAGTGGCACTAGTAATACACAAAATTGTATAAATTGTATAAATCAAGTTGGAATTGAATTATTGACTTCTTGATAGTCGCCTATGACCTGAAATCGGTCTTTTCGCTTCTGAGAGTTGAATTTCCCATTGGTATACGTCGTGGTAGGTTAATAACTTTGATTCGACGATTTACTAAGTAAGAGAGGGTTCCCTTCCTGGAGTTGCGCGTGTGAACGATAGGTCACGAGAACTTGGAACGTGTTCGCGAGGATGGGTGACGTTGGGGAGGGGGGAGGGGAAAGGCTACTTTTTACAAAACGTAGAATCGACCCGGTGAACCGATGCCACCGAGGACAACGGTACCCGATGCTTTCCTCTCTCTGGTACCAACGATCAGGTATACCAAAGTCTGCAGAGACCTCGTTCGTACCGCTGATCCTCGGGAACGAGGAAGCGACACCTGGTGCAGGAAGCCGTTATGTGAAGGTTCTTCGTCTTCGTATTCTTCGACTCCTCTCTTATAGCTCTTGAATTTATCTAAACAGCTACTCTGCTCAAAGCCCACCTACGACTCGCTGGTAATTGGTACTAAAACGATCTCTAGTACCAGACGATCTCTAGTATCAGACGATCTCTATAGTACCAGACGAAGCCAACCCGCGTGGAAATTGCCAAATGTTTGCCCAATTACAAGTTTGGACCCAACTTGGAAAATTATTTTATGGTTACAACAGGGTTAATATCTTAAATCTAGTTGAAGCCAACTTTGTTTCATAGCTCGATTGCAGCGCCATCAACTTGGCTCTTGAACACAAGTAGATGACAAATAGGTTGGTTTGTGGTCATGTTGGCGAGTGTTTCTGCGATTTTGGAAATGTTAATTATTAATTATTATTAAAAATGCCGAAGATGAAAAGTACTCGTCGCGTTCAGAGGCATCGAACAATTTGCAACATTCCAAGGTTCCAGAACGAAAACGAAAGTAAATAAATAAATCATAAGTATAATATTTATGTTTATGGAACAATGAAGTCAAATAATTAACCTAAAAGTAAAATGTGCTTTTGTATTCTCGGTAAGAAAATTATTATTACAGCGATTAATAACAATCTATCTATATTATAAAAAGATCTTGCTGCCGCCGCCGCCGCTGTGTGAGGAATCCGTGGTTGGGTTAGGTTAGGTAAGGTTTAGGGTTAGGTTAAGTAAGGTTTAGGGTTAGGTTAGGATTAGGCTAGGTAAGGTTTAGGGTTGGGTTATAATCTATCCCCTCATGGGGTCACGTGACCCTATTTATCTCGCCGCCGTTGCCTCAACCGCCGCTGTGTCAGGAATCCGTGATTGTATTAGGTTAGGTAGGTCTAGGATTAGGTAAGGATTAGGTAAGGTAAGGTTTAAGGTTATGAAAGGTTTATGGTTAGGTTAGAATCTAGAAATCCGTGGTTGAGTTAGGTTAAGTAAGGTTTAGGGTTAGGTGAGGTTTAGGTTAGAATATATCGCCTCATGGGGTCACGTGACCCCTCGATCACGTTACCCCCTCGAAATTGTCCAATGGGACAATTAAAGTATAAAATATATATATCAAAATTATAAATCATAGAATTCATAAAAATTTTGATAGGGGGTAGGCGCGCGAAACGCGCAGGGGGCGAGGCCCCCCTTGTATATAATTATAAAACTTTAATTGAAAATTTCCAATTTTTTCATTTTTCAGTCGTTGTTTGTGAAAAATATAAGGTGACTAAGGATGATTCGAAAGATTGGGATGGCAACCGAAAGATGAGGGTGGCGACAAATAGTCCGGTTTAGTATACTTTTCTTAAAATGTTCAATTATGTATTTCAAATGTTCTTTAAAAATAAATAATTTTACTTTTATAAATGTTTTTGCTCATTTTTTATTTAAAAAAATAATTTTTTATTTTAAGATAGCTGAGACTAAAAAAATAAATATAGCCAAGTTGTGGCCCAGTCGGTCGGTAAGTTAGGCTCTGGCTGGGTTAGACGTTTCATTTTTGGTTTGGTCCTGTCTAGATCCCCAAGTTGGGGCCAAGTTTGTCCTAGTTTGAGCTTAGATAACGCCATTACAAAATTTCCACACGGAAACTTGTTGCAAAAAGAATTAAACACCTGGATTTTTCCAATGAGTTAATATTCAAAAGAAAAAATATTGATTAATCTTATCCGGTTTCTTGGCATAAGAGTTCGATAAAAATCTGAGTAATTAGACTTCCCTAGAGTAGCGAATCTTGGAAGGTGTTTCTCGAGCTTGTCTCCAAGCGAAGTTTCGAGGATCTGATCAGATTTCAATAAATGGAAAATCGATGTTGTCACTGGTGCCTAAAAGTATGAGATTAAACGCCTCGAGATTTTGAGGAATGGGTCGACATTTGGTAATCTCAACGAGCAACAGACACGTGCATCGGATAAAGGCACGATCAAAACCCCCCTTCCCTCTCTTTCACCCACCATGGTAAGTTTTTTGCAAAGGGTTTAAAGCGGAAGCGAGGTTCACATACGTGGAAATGTCCTATGACCAATGTTGCAAGCAAAACAGGTAAGACAGGTAAAACGGGTAGGGCTTCCGTTCGAAGATCCTTGAAACAGAAGCGAACAACAAGAAAGTTAATGAAAATTTACGACATGTGAAGAGAAGATAAAATATTTTAGAAATGGATGACTGGAAATCGGAACGGGATATTAATCCATTTGAGTGATACTCGACATCGTTTGTTGTCGATTAATCACTGACGAAGTAATTAAGTACGTTTTTATCGTAATTTTATAATCATTTCTTCAATTTTAATAGATTCGGTAATTGTTTTTCTATGTTAACAAAGATTAAAGAAAGAAGTTGCATAATCTGCCGAAAGGAATGATAAGAGATCATTTTTATCGGTAGATTTTTGTGTTTGAAATTAGTTCCGAAATTCAGGCTGAAATTGGTATTTGAATATTTTACCTAAGGGATGAAATAGCAGAATAATCCAAGATAGGAATAAATATAAAAACTTTATATATGAACTTGAACATGTGCTTTGTTAAATTTTAATGTTTCCTTATCAATTACGTTGAGATTGTTTAATAATCTGATGTGATAACCTTATCTAACAATGTGTTGGTTTGATATAACTTTCATCGTATTAAATGAAAGACTTTTCGATAAGATAGTCCCTCGTTTCCTAAATTTTTCAACAGGTGGAACTGCAGGAAACTGTATTGCTCTATAAAAATATAAAATGTAGTCTACTTTCTTCCAACTTAGAACCTATACCGTTACGTTTTGTAACTTATTCAAATAACTTGAAATTTATGAATGTAAGTGCTAAATTAATGAAAATAAAAATACAGAAGAGAATAAAAATAAAAAAAAACTGATTTAGTTGTTCCGTCTTCCAAACTCACTGATCAATCATCGATAATAAGACAATTTTGAGACCAATTGGTATAGGTGACTCACATCTGAATATTCGAAATACATTGCAAAAAGAAAATAATAATAATATTCAGACTCTTGATGCTGTTTTATATTCCTCTGAATTATTAAATCGTAAAGTGTTTTTTTATTCAAATGTAGAGCAATCTAAATCAGCTAAAGTTTTGAATCACTTGGTAAGTATGAATGAAGAAATTATTCATAACATAATGTTGATGAAAACTTGCAATTTTCGACGTGAAAGTAGATCTAAGTTTCTAAGAGAAGGAAGTCATTTATGTAAGTTATAAAGCAAGAAGTTTAAACTGATATGAGCAATTTCTGCGCTTAGCTTAGGTCAGCAACGTCCTCAAACTGGCTCACACTTGTTGCGGACGGATAAAAAGCTCGCAAGGTGTTCCCACGCTCGAGTGTCAAGACGTCGTCGCTTGGTCAGAGTACAGTCATTGCGTAAGTGTGTCGTGTGGATGTAAGAATGCGTAAAGCACCGGAAACCCCGCCCAGTCGATCGAAATGTCAAAAGGTTCCTTCCTCCATATATTCTACAATTATCAATATTAAATGAACCTTCCTCGAAAGTTTTATATCGCCAGATTAAAAATTTTGCAATTGTCTTGAATTCATGTTATCTTGAATTTATTCCTATCTTAAAAAAGAGATTTTACCAATGTATCGAACACATTGCTGTCGAAAACCTTATTGGTTCCTTTGGAATTTGCGAAAATTTGTGTGAATACATCAAGTTTGAAAACTATCTTCAGACTATTTTCGTTGTCAAAACGATTACTAATAAAAAATGTTATATAAAGATAGAAAATAATTTAAAGTAATAAAAAGAATTATTTTGTTGTAAAAAATAAATTATTAATGAAGCAACAAAATATTTCAAGATATATATCTAAGGTTAGTGAATATTATTCGAGAAATTAAAAAGATTACTTATAGTAAACTTTTCGTGTGTTTTTTTATATCAGTTTTTAATATATTAATACTCGTATTTTTAATATATTATATGTATATGTTTTTGTATATTTACAGGTCAGTTACCATCAGAATTATGAGATTTTATGGGATTATAAAGTAATTTTAAGGGATGTGACTATATATTTTGTGGAATTTTAAGTAATTTGAGATAAACTTTTAAGAGATTGTTAGGAATTTTACAAAATTTAACTGGATTTTAAGGTATTTTAATAGATTTAATAAGATTTCATGAAACTTTGAATAATGTTAAGAAATTTAAAAGGGGTTTTCGAATTTTATTGAGATTTTAAGTAATTTTAAGGGTTATAACGATAGTTTGTGGAATTTGATGAAAGTTTATGGAACATCAAGGAGTATTAAATTATTTTACGAAATTTAAAGGAATTTCAGCAAATTTTGAAGGATGTTAAAGGCATTTTAAGATATTGTATGGGGTATTAAGTAAGTTTAAATACTTTTAAGGTATATTAAATTATTTTAAGGACTTTCAAGAGATTTTACGAGACTTCATTGGATTTTGAGGAATTTTAATTTTAAGAGATTTCTTGAAATCTCATGGAATTTTAAGTTATTTTCAGGGATTTTACGATATTTAATTGGATATTTTTTTCGGAGATTTAATATTTTATGGACAACAGATTTCAAGGTATTTACAATATTTCATTGGATTTTTAGGAATTTCAGGAGATTTCGTGAGATTTCATGTGATTTTAAGTAACTTTGTGGAATTTGATGATGTTTTGGGGGATTCTAAGTAATTTTAAGGGATTTTAAGGTATTTTATGATAATAAGAAATTTTAAGGGCTTTTATTTTCAGAAATTTTAAGAGATTTGTTGAAATTCATTGAACTTTCAAGTATTTTTAAGTATTTAACGAGATTTCATGGAATTTTAAATAATTTTAAGAGATTTAATGAGACTTCATGGGCTTTTGAGTAATTTTAAGGAATCTCAAGTGATTTTACGAAACTTAAAGGAATTTCATAAAAGTTTATAGAATTTTAAATAATTTTAAGGGATATAACAATAGATTGCGGAAGTTTAAGGAATATCAAGGAATATGAAGTGAATTTATAAAATTTAAAGGAATTTCACCCGATTCTGAATTTTAATGGATTTCATGACATTTGTTTCTTTGATGCAAAGAAATGTTTCTTTGATTCAAAGAAACTGTTTTCTGGGTGAGAGATTCAAAGGATTTGACGAAAGTTCAGTTGATTTTCAGGAATTTTAAGAGTTTTAATGAGATTTCATGGTATTTTGAGTAATTTTAAGTAATTTTAAGGAATATAACGATAGGTTGTGGAATGTTAAAGAATATCAAGTAATTTTACGAAATTTAAAAGACTTTAACCAGATTTTAAAGGATGTTAAAGGGATTTTAAGATATTGTACAGGATATTAAGTAATTTAAAAGACTTTTAAGGGATTCGGGGGATTTTACGGAATTTCATGAAAGTTTAAATACTTGTAAGATATTTTACGATATTTTATGAGATATTAAGTTATTTTTTAAGAACTTTTAAGTGGTTTTACGAAAATCAATTGGATCGTCAGGAATTTTAATGGATTTCATGACATTTCAGGGGTTTTAAATAATTTTAAGGGATCTTACGAGATTTTATAGGATATTAAGTAATTTTAAGAATTTTGAAGGATATTAAAGGGATTTTAAAGAATTTTATGAAACTTATGGAGACTTCTGAAATTAGTCAAAGGATTACAAGTTTCTATATTTCAAAAATTATAAATTTCTCAATTATTTTGTATACTAGCAAAAGGTGTGCAAAAACGAGAAATTAATCGCGCGCGGATCATAATTGCTAGTGAATAATAAAATTTATTTTCCATTCGCTTTTTTATGCAAAGTGAAGCGGTGATCAAATCGACATCAATCTCGCAAATCGAGACAGTATACGATAGACTCGTATAGCTTCTATTTTTTTTATTTTATACCTTGTACCACGATCTGTTGTACTTGCATAATGGTCCGTGTAATCAGCAGCGAGTGACTGTCACTCGACATCAGGTCCCCCTTTCCCTTACTCTCTTGACTATTTTCTCTCTCGTTCAGTATTCTCTCTATGCATGAGAGACTACAATGGACGCGGGATGCATCATTGTTCCCGTCAACCATAAAAGCGAACGATGTGCTAGCAAAGCGGAGCAAAAGCACAGGCGAAAGCAAAAGCAAAGCCGCTACTGGCAAAATTCAGCAATACTTTAATGTAAGTCCCCCTGGTCTGCAGCTTGTACTACACACATGTGTGTAATATACATTATACACATGTGTAAGTAAATTTATATGTCCTAGTGATGGTAGACAAGACAAAATCTCATAACTCGGAGTGGCCGCATGCAGATTTGTAGAACGCGGTTGCTGGTGTGAATACTGAACGCACCTTTATTTTTTACTTTATACTTTAGACTTTACTTTACATTTTACAATAATGTGAAGAGTCACAATGAAAGAGGGTGCACGACGCACAGATGAACCTTTTGCAGCTTCTAGAAAAGCTTTCATTTTTTGCATCCTTTGTTTTTGTCCTGTGACTTCAATCACGTTATTATTCCACTCGCTGCAGTCGGAATCATTTCAGTGAGATTAATCTTTTCACGGAGTTGTCGTTTTTGGTTTTGAGGTTTTTAACCGAGTTCTAGATATTTCAAGTTTTGGAATTACTTATTTTTTGTATACATAAAATCTCAACTGATTAATTGCATGCTATTAATATTAAATGTAAAAGCTTAGAGTCTATCTTTTCTTTCAGCCGGAATATAATTTATGAATATTTCTTCCATTTCTGGGGACTTTGTACCATATGTGTGTCGATTGTCCAGACGGGCGGAAGTGTATGCCATAAAATACGACCTTTTTTGGTAAAAAAGAGAATGGTGCCATTCTAGAAAAAAATTGGTATTACCCTACCCTTTTCTGAATGCTCAGTAAATAAATTGGCTAGTTTCTGAAACTTGACGCTTTTAATAAAGACTGAAGCTAATATCTATCAAGAGACACATTTTTCCTATCTTTCGGACGTCCTCGCTGAGAACAAAGAATTTTAAATTTAAACCGAAGGAGTCTAAACCTGAACAGGTTTAAAAGATGGATTTATGAGGGTAGGTTTTTTTGTTAAGATTTTTTGTATTGACAACTTCAATTCAAATAAGCGTGTCAAATGACAGACACGTGTGATGAGGTGAAGATACACTTCTAAGATTGATTGATGCATCAATGCTATTCAAAAGTCTGTCAATTTTATATGGCCTTCATTGTATGAGTAAATTTAAATTTTCCCTTATATTAAAAATATCCTCTGTGAAATTAATCACGGATATTTTGAGGTACAAAGGTTTTTGATTGAGGCTTAAAATAAAAAGAATTTGTGTTAGCTTTAAGGGCAGACAGGCGGTTATGGAAGATAAACAAAAAGAAAGAGGCGTCGGTGGGTGAATAACAAAAGGAACAGTGACCTCGTTGCATTTCGGCTTGGCCGGAGATAACCTAAAAAAAGGTCTAAAATGGGAGGAAAAAATAGCGGGTCTTCTGGCAACTTCAAAGTGGCCATCGGGCTGCAAACGGTGCCAATCGGGGTATAAAATCAGGGACTGGCTCCCTCCTCGCCGCCCCTCGTAATCAATATCAAACGACATAGGAAAGGCACCCTCGAACGTCGAACGGGTGCAAAATTGCAGAACCCCCCATCAGGTTCTAGCTTGAGCCCCCAAAGAGCACAGAAAGCAGAAACTCGCCCATCGGTCGCGACCAATTCTGGGGGAGGAAGATGGGGATGCTGAACTTGTTTGTCGGAAACGGGGTTGCTGCTAATGCCCTGGTTAGTACCACGGGTTTCCTTTGTGAACACCCGCCACCCTTCTTCCCTTTTCCCTTCTTCCTTCCAACACATGCACGACGCTGCAGAATGCAATTTAAGCCACCGCGTGCACGCGTCGGAACCATTCTCTCGAGTTCTCAATCCCTCTGTTTAACTATACCACGTGCCAGTGCAAGAAGCCACACGAGCCTCAACATCCCCAAACTTTCCAAAATGAACCACACATTTTTATTTTATCGATCACTTTCAAAAGAAAAAGAGATGAATATTCCCCAAATTTCATATAATCTACAAGGAAAAAAAATTTTTGTATCAAGAATATGATCATCTTACAGGCGGACCATACCATATGAGATCCAAGAAAATAATAAGTACTTGGATACCGAATACTTGGAATTATAGTCCATATTTTCTTAAATTGAGTAAACGTATTGTTAGATTCAATATATATATAATTCGCGCGCCTAACCCCTATCAAAATTTTGATGAATTCTATGATTTCTAATTTTAATATTACTATTTAATTTATTGATATTTTGCCAACTTCATTGAATGTATATATTTTATACTTTAATTGTCCTATTGGACAATTTCGAGGAGGTCACGTGATCGACGGGGTCACGTGACCCCATGAGGCGATATATTCTAACCTAACCCTAAATCTTACCTAACCTAACCCTAACCTTACTTAACCTAACCCAACCACGGATTTACAGATTCTAACCTAACCCTAAACCTTACCTAACCCTAACCTTACTTAACCTAACCCAACCACAGATTTATAAATTCTAACCTAACCCTAAACCTTACCTAACTCTAAACTTTACCTAACTTATCCCTAAACCTTACCTAAGCTAACCCTAAACCTTACCTAATCTAACCTTAAACCTAACCTAATCCAACTACGGATTCCTGACACAGCGGCGGTTGAGGCGGCGGCGGCGAGATCAATAGGGTCACGTAACCCCATGAGGGGATAGATTCTAACCTAACCCTAAACCTTAACTAACCTAACCCTAAACCTTACCTAACCTAACCTAACCCTAAACCTTACCTAATCTAACCTAACCTAACCCAACCACGGATTCCTGATACAGCGGTGGCGGCGGCGAGATCTTTTTATAATATCCTATTACACTCGAATCTCCCAATATCGACCTTCCCAATATCGACAATCTCCCAATATCGACCGCATTCCTTTCTCATTAACGACCTGCAGTTACCTCAAATATCACTGGATACACTGCGCATGAGTTGCGCGCTCGGAATCTGATTGGTTGCTATTCGCGCGCAATTTAAAATGCTAAGAATCATTATTTATGTGCAATACGCATGCACAATTAATATGACGCATGCGCAATTGATGTGCCATTTGAGAAGAGGAATTTCGT
>CAJFCO010000183.1:1202279-1217242 GCA_904066015.1 Synergus gifuensis
TCGAGACGAGCCTCCGAAGTCGCATTTCCATCGCGGGTGTTGGACAAAATCTATTTCTATCCATTTTCTTTTATATTATTTCATTTCCTGTTTATTGGGAAACGTAATAATTTGAATAGATTGGTTGAGAATCAACCACTATAATAATAGTGGTATTATATTTATAATTTTACATGTATATTGATTATATTTTTATACACTCGAGTCTCTCAAATGTCAACTTCCCAAATCTCAAGTTCTCCCAAATGTCAAGTCAAGTTTCTCTAAAATGTCAAGTCCGTATTTCTCAAATCCTACTTGATAACTACTGCGCACGCTTTGCGTTCGGCATCTGATTGGTTGCTATTCGCGCGCAATTTAAAATGCTAAAAAATATTATATTATACGCAATACGCATGCGCAATTGATGTGACTATAGAGGATAAAGAATTTCTTGACATTTGGGAGACTCGAGTGTATATTATTTTGTATTTATATTAAATATTAAAAATTTAACATTAAAAGAATGTTATTTTTAAATCATCGGTGGTTTCTTTTCGATGCTACATCGATGTTAAAAATCGATGTTGTTTCTTCGATGTTGCAGCACTACAACATTAACAATTATTACATATATGTATATTCTGAAAATGTAGGATATTATTATATTATTAGCTGAAACAGAAAAATCTGAATGAAAACGTCCATATTACCAAAATGATGATTGTGATATTCTTGAACCAAGAATTTTTATATTGTATCAAGTAAAACAATATACTTAATTCAAGAAGAAGTAATTTATACTTTCATTTACTCATCTTAAGAAAATATTTATTTGATCTAATAAATTATTTGTATTACATATAAGTTAATAATTGAATGGAAATAATTACACATATATTTGTTTTATTTAACTGCTTCGAGTAATTTTGCTGATACAATTATTTTCTTGATTTTAGAAATCAGAAAAAACGTTTGATAAGTTTTTGCAACGGTTTCTACATCATTAATTATAAATTTTAATTACACAGTGCTTGAACTTCTACCCGAAAAAAGTACCTAGATAATTAAAATGATTAAAACAATTAAACGACATTATAAAATGAAATGACTCTCTTTTTTATGACCACATCCTCCTTTTAATTAATACATTTTATTTGGAGAGTCGTTAGTGCTACATATATAGTTTGTAGAAGTTTGTACCAAAAGGGGCTCCCACAATTCAAGAGGTCGGAAGGAGCAAGTACTCGATAGCTTTAGCTGTTGTGAACACCCCCCTCCACATTTCTCTGCCACTTTATCCACCCACCCCTTCAGAGTCAATCGGGCAACTGACTTTGATTGTCCCGAACGATCGACTTAATTCGAAGAGCTTGAATTCGTGCGAACAAAAAAAAGGAATCTGAGACTACTATTATTCTACAGCCTAACAGTTCTTAACTAAGAGTATTTTTATATTTAATTTAACTATTTAACTTATACTTATACTATAGTATTTAACTTTAATTTAAGTATCTGATACAAGAGCATTCCAGTAAAAAGAAGAGCATTGAAAGACATCGTTTTTATCTTGAATGCCATCTAATGCTCTTTATAGAATAAAACTTGTTTCACTTGAATCCTTTTAAATGCGCAGAAATTTTTAATGCCGTTGAGAAGAATGCAAAGTTGACAAGTTAATGTCATTTAATGCTTTTTGGGAACATTCAAAGTTGAATGCTAAATAATGCTTTTCAAGAAACAAAATATTAAAGGGTTTAATGCAATTTAATTCTTTTTCGGCGTCCTTCTAAGTTGAATGCCAAATAATGCCTTTTGCGATACAAAATGTTGAATGAGTTAATGCCATCTAATGCTTTTCGGCAAAAACGGAATCTATTCGCATAAGATGGCATCAAAAAGTCCAATGCCATTTTATACCTTCCAATGCTCACCTTTTTACTGGGATATTTCTCAAAATAAAAATTTCTCAAAATAAATTTTTTTAAAACTCAAAATCAAATTTTTTCTTTCCTGTCCCCCATTTGCTAGAATGTTGCAAATCCACCTGCTTCCGCTTATTTCAGTCCAATCTGCACATTCAGAAATTCACTCTGATGAACACTGAACATGTGCGAGTTTATTTCACGAGAGACGACGAGAGTCAAGGGAGTTGATCGATTGAACGTAATGGACTGGAGATTTTTTTCTCTCATCTCATTCTCTCATTCTTTCTCTCCCTCGAAACAATCCCACCGTCTGCCAATCTTTGTGCTCGGGTTCTCCGCCGCTTATCTACTACACAGGCACAGAAGTGTTGCAACGTCGCTTCCAAATCGAGAGGTCGATCGATCATGTCCTGATTCCTGTATTTCCTATGTCCATCCCCAAAGCAATCCATCTTCTGGCCACTGGAGACCATTTACAAAATGCACTCGAAACGATCCAGAACTTGTTTCGAATCTTTCCCAACTGTAAATATTTATCCTTAATTTCAGAGCGCGATTACACAACATTTATATAAAGGTTGAGTTTCAGCAACATAACAACTGTATAACTGTTACATATAATGATTACGTAGTGGTTAGACTGGTTATACAACAAGTGGAAATGTAAATTTACTTGTTACATATTTGTTATTTGAATTTTGAGTCCAGATTCCACTCAAGAATGATTTTTAAAGCGCGCTGAGCGTGCGAAGCGATCTCACTTGAGACAATTGCTGGCGGCTCCATCGAGCTTCATGAGGGTGATTAGCAGACGACGCGGGTCGTCCCTTTAGATTAGCCATTGACCCCCTTACCCTTCCCTTTCATGCCATCACCGAGTTGCGTCAACTGACTTCTTTCTCCCCTTCTTCTGGACCTCCTTTGTCGCCTGCATATCATGTTGGATGCTGGATGCTGCAGTCACCAATAACGTGCATCTTGGGTCAACGACATGTCTGCACGCACGTTGACGAAAGGCGAGGAACTCTTCTACGACGACGTCATCTTCTTCGCTGGACCTTCCTCGATTGCGCAAATTTCCACTCGTCCAGAAATTCAACGATTTAACCTGATCCTTAACCTTAATTCCTGGTTCTTAACCCTACACTTCAATAATTCTTTTTATAGCCTCTAATTCAAACTAACATCCAAATAAACTAGCTAATTCACTGTCGGGTGTTCCTTGTAACTATATTCATATTTTTCTTCTGCGTGCTCATTTGTTGAGCACTTTGCTTCCTCATTATGACGAAGTTGAAAATTCATTTGCTTCCTCATATTGAAAACATTAAGCATGTGTAATACCAACATTCTATAGTCAATTGCAACTTCAGAGGATTCGATCTAAGATCGAATTTTACACGGAAAAAAGAAAATCGCTGAATTTACCATTTAAAATAGTCAACTTGTGCTCTGAACGCATTTTTCCTGGAATTTAGTATGTTTTACTATTTCAATTTGTAACCTCCGTGTGGAAATTTTGTAATGGCGCTAGCTAGGCCTAAACTAGGACAAAATTGACCCCAACTTGGCTATATTTATTTTTTTAGTCTGAGCCATATTAAAATAAAAAATTATTTTTTTTTAATAAAAAATGATTAAAAGCATTTACAAAAGTAAAATTATTTATTTTTGAAGAATATTTAATACATAACATACTATTTAGAATATAATATTTATAACATAACATAACATTTTAAAGTGGTCGAAGGTTAAAGGTTTAAAGGTTAAGTGGTCAGCTCCTTTTCTGTGTACAGTTTATTAAATAAAATAGGAGTTATTAAACAAATTTTAATTAAAATTTCGTGTCTTGTGAATGTGCAAATTATTTATTCTTTTATAAAAATAAAATATTTATATTTTATTTTTAGGTTAAAATTATTTGACTTCATTGCTCCATAAACATAAATATTACACTTATGATTTATTTACTTACTTTCGTTTTCATTCTGAATCCTTGGAATGTTGCAAATTGCTCGATGCCCCCGAAAGCGACGAGTACTTTTCACTTTCGGAATTTTTAATAAAAATTAATAATTAACACTCGTCAACATAACCACAAATCAACCTATTTGTCATCTATTTAATAACTGTGTTCAACAGCCAAGTTGATGGCGCTGCAATCGAGCTATGAAACAAAGTTGGCTTCAACTAGATTTAAGATATTAACCCTGTTGTAGCCATAAAATAATTTTTTAAGTTGGGGCCAAACTTGTAATTGGGCAAACATTTTGAAATTTCCACAATTTCCTTACCAATGAAAAAGCAGGGTTTACAATTTTCTTAACAAAAATTACCATTTGAAATACTAAAACTTACTAAATTCCACGAAAAATGGGTTCAGAGTGCAAGTTGACCATTTTAAAAGGTAAATTCAGCTATTTTCTTTTTTACGTGTAAATTCGATTGGAGATTATATTATGTAAAAGAAAATGTATTTGATTTTAATAAATGACGTCAAGTAGTTACTTTCATTTAAAGAAACTATTCGTTTAAATGATTTGTTTCATTTAAAACAAAATTCTTTTGATTCAACAAAGTTACTAGTATAAATGAAAGAAATAAATTCTTTAGAGTCAGTAAATTGAAATAAAAAAATTATTTCTTTGAATCAAAGAAAGATTTTCTTATAATCCACATTATTAATGCGCCATGAAATTACGCAGAAGAAGAAGCCTTTCGGAAATGCATTCTTTTCGTGAACACGTGTTGTCAAATTTTTTTTTTCAATTTTTTTTTTTTTTTTTTGTAAGAATTTACAATTTACAAGAAGTGTGAGAATTTACAATTTTTATGAAAAGTTAAGGTAAAAAGATTTCTATTCTGAATTTATTCTGAAATTATAATTTCTGTACATGAAACTGTGTACAGAAGTAACAAGAATTTACATAAAAGTGTATATATAAAGAAATATAAAGGTCAAATCAAAAATTATATATTTTTTTTAATTTAAAGAAATTTTTGCTTTGAATAAGCAACGAAATATTTCTTTAAATCAAATAAAAAAATTTCACAAAAAAATTTCTTTAAATAAAACAAATGTTTCTTTGACCGTTATATCTGGTTATACCAATAATAGAATTTCTTTGATTCAAAGAAACTTTTTTCTGGGTGTTATTTAAAATGGATTTAATCTCAAAACCAACTGCGTAATTTTGATTTCGAGAAAACACAATTGATTAGATTGTTGTATTAGACATTTACCAAGGGAGGAAAGTTTAATTAAACCACTTAAAAAATATTGGAAAATGTAACAACTACAAAGCTTGCTCTAAGAGGAATCAAAATTACCAAAATATAATTGGCCAGATAAAATAGTTGGCGAGGCGTTTCTAAAATATTTTAAAATTAATTTAAATTAATACTCAAAGCATTTAAAAAATCTTTAATCGTGAGTGTAATGTGTATAAATTCTTGCGTCAATTAAGACCCACGCGTTGTTAATTTGACTCTAGAATTTTGGTTCTTGGGGCTCTGGACAATTTACATTAATTTTCATTAAGCAAAATCTTGACTCATTGATGTGGGAAATCGCTGCACGCTCTTCATTAGACGATTTTGATTGAACAAAGGGTTAATATAATAATGGAGCAGAGTGATGTGGGCTGCTAAAAAGTCATTTATTGTTGAGCTGTTTAGCAGACACTCATAAGGAAGAAAGAAGAATCTATCTCTCCAGTTATAATGACTCGTGTCATATATTAGAAAAATTAGCACCAAGTGTATTTTGTATTGAATTTTGAAAGGAAGTAATCAATAAATGTGCGAATCTCACAACAAAAGGGAGAGTGTAAAGTCAGTAGTTATGTGTAACCGCCTATCCGGATCCCCGATCGGGTCTGGACTCGATTCACCCCCCGCAAGCCCTAAATCTCGCCGCACTCCGAGCATTTGGCGTATTAGTCATTCCTTGCGCAGCTGGGATCAGTCTCCAGGGGTGTTCTCGTCTCCCTGCAACCGAATCAATCTCGTTCAGTCACGAGGGCAATGCAGAGACCAACTGGATACTGGAAGGAAGAAATGAGAGCGAGAGAGAGAGAAATAACGGAAAAGAAAAACAAATTCCGACCAGGGGGCACCCCTCGTGTTTTTTTTTTTTCTATTTTTTCGCGATCCCGCGGGCAGTGCATTAGTGCTCATCTGAAAGAAGAACCTTGAGTGGACGGCCATTCGGAAAATCGACTCGAGAGCCTATAGTCTTTTCTCCATTCTATATATCTATATATATAAAAATTTTTTGTATACTCGAATATGGCCTCCACAAAGGAATGAAAAAATCTTTTGTGGCATATTGATCTGGGTTCTTTAAGCTTTAAGCCTATTCTTTAAGCCTATTATATTTAAAGGGTTATACTTTGTTAACTATTCCCATAAATTTTTCCGTACTGAATTAAAGAGTATAAGTATAAAAGTATAAGTATTATATATAAAGTATAATATATATATATATATTTATTTATTTATTTATTTATTCTAATATTTATTAATTTAATAAGTATAATTATATGGGCCATTCCACAAAAATGTGTCAACTCTATGAAACAGGCTCTTTTCTCATAAATAAACAATTTTTTTTTAGTTTAAGTATACTAAGTAACGGATTAAAACTGATTCTTTGTAGACACCTAATTTAATTTTAAATAAAAATAAACGGTTTTCAACAATTCCCTTCTAAATACCCCAAACGTCAGTCCCTAGGCGTGAAGCTCACGTCAGATTACAATATTTGAATATCAATATTTTAAAAACCATTGAGTCAATAAGAAATTAACTTCAATAAGACTACTCATGATTAGACATAGACATATTATAATATTAACAACTTTTCATCTTTAAAAAAAAAATTCAATGTTTTATTCCAAGTCAACATGATGAAGCCAACTTTACCCGTTAGTCCCTAGCCGGTCAAGAATTTTGAATTTACGCGCTGAAATTAATGAGTGAGTGAACGGTAAATTTTTTTTTTAAAGTTGGTAAAACAGTGCTATCATGACACATGTTTCTTATTATTATTAATTATTGATAGTTTGATAGTCTCGTTCAATAGATAACGACAGAATAGTGATTATTTCATTTCAAGCAGCGTATTGTTTAATTTAGTATCTAATTAGTCAGTCCCTAGCTCATCAGTCCCTAGATATGAATGCAACTAGGGACTGACGAAGGGGTTAGGGACTGACGTTCATTACATTTTTACTTTTAACTTATACTAAAAACGTAAACAAAAGTTTGTTTATTATACAAACATGAATTTAAGTAGATTAAGAAATAATAATGAAGAAGGAAAATAGTAAAAATTCAAAGAAAATAATGTATAATTATGTAATTATATTATTGTTATTTATTGATGAATTATTAATTAATTAATTACATTTAATTATATTATTACAATCTTTGTATTTATTAAAATACATAATGAAGAAGGAAACCTTTTCGAATTGGATGAAACTGATGTCGCAGATGTGCCTTATAAAGATGTGATTAAAAAACTTCTAATTCCTAATTTAATTGTTAAACGTAACAGAATATTTTATAATTTTAAAAAAGCTATTAACGTTTTTGAAAAGTGAGAATTTTTTTACTACCTATTAAATACGGTTATTACTTATAACATAAAACACAATGGTAAGACCAAGCTTAGGTGTAAAGCTTAAAGCTTCGTGAAAATATGATTAAAATAAATAAATTTAAATTTTATTGTTTATCTTAAGATTAATATGTTCTTATTTTAACATACAATACGTAACAAATAAACATAATGAAATATGTTTAAATGCTTGTTTTATTACTATAGTTAAAGTTTATCATCAGTCCTTAGCCGTACTCGTCAGTCCCTATAGATGCTATAATTTACAAAACCTTAAATTTCTCATAAAATACTAAATTTTACTGGCCCTTTTAGATATGGTGTAATACATTAGTAACTCACCATATACACCATATAGGAACCTATTAGGACCTAAAAAATGATGGTTGCAAATTTTACCCAAACGTTGACACTTTTTTGTGGAATGGACCATATAAAATAAAAGTATAAGTATAAAAGTATAAGTGTAAGTATAAGTATATATATATATTTATTTATTTATTTATTTATTTATATATATTTATTTATTTAAATATATATGAAGTAAAAGTATAAGTATAAAAAACCTTTAATTTATGTAACTATTTTAGTTTGTACTATAAATTTTACTGGCACAACAATTTCACGGTATTACGGTCAACAGTTTCAATATCATAAAATCCAACAATGCCTGATTAAAAGCCCAATACAGACTTTGGCGAAATCCCTTCGGTTCCGCCAGTGAGCATTCGTCTTGGCTTCACGCCTGCTCTCTACGCAATTGCACCCATCTTTCCCTTATCCTCACCCCCATCCCCTAATCCCTTTTTTTCATCCCCCGCCCCCTTCACTCGCCGGAACGAAACTCCAGATTTAGGTCCGAATTATACGCCGATTTTCGAAGACAGATTCTATAATATAAATGGGGAGAGGAGGTTACAATCAATGGGGGTTACATTAAAATGGCCTTCAGCCCCCGATTCTGCCTACCATCGAAAACAGTGTAACGGTGCAAGTTGAAATTCACATTATTTATAATTTGATATACACTCGTAATAGCAAATGAATATTTTATTCATTCAAAAATGTATTTTAAAAACATGTATTGTACACATAGAAAACAGTTTCTTTTGATCAAAGAATCATTTCTTCGATATACGAAGAAAAAATTTCTTTGAATCAAAAAAACTTTTTTTCTTTCTTTGATTCAAAGAAACTGTTTTCTGGGTGTACATATATATGTAATTTTAATTCAGAATTTTACACTTATTAAATGAATAAAAAAGTTCTAAGGAGCGGTTATATAACTTTTCACTTCCACTTACATTTCACTTTTACTTTTTTGTTTCCCACTTTTTGATTTTCACTTTTTCCAAATACACGTGATGATTTTGACGTTTTTAACGTCAACGACGAAATTGGGTTAAAGTTGCAGACTTCTTATCTGATGACGAATTAAGAATATGAAATAACATTTCCAAAATCAAAAACCAGACGTTTCCAGTGTTTTTAAGAGGTTTCGCAAGTGACTTTAATGAATTTCAAGGGATTCCATATAGAGACTTGTAATTTTAGGAAACAAAATATTTTAAGGAAGTTTATTTGATTATAAGGAACTTCAAAGTATTCTTAAAAGAGTTCAAAAGAGTCAAATGGTTTTAAAAAAATTTCGAGGAATTTGCTAGTAAATACCTAAAAATCTTGGTTTTTGAGAATTTTTAAAACATTTTTAAATATTTTTATTCCAATAAATGTAAAAAAATCGTCAGACTGTAGACGTCTGAAACCTCCACCCAATACCGAATAATTGTAAGCGGTTCGTATATTTCTTATTTGTCGTTTTCAAGAAAAATTTGAAAAACTTGAAAACTTTGAATCTTGAAAAACGACGAATAAGAAATAAATAGACGAATCGTTTATACAATTCGTCAGTGACGTTTAAAACGTCAAAATTGATATTCATGTGTATTTGAAAAAAGTGAAAATCAAAAAGTGGAAAACCTAAAAGACAAAGTGAAAGTGAAAGTGAAAGTGGAGGTGGAAGTGAAAAATTACAAAACTTCCCCCAGAACATTTGAATAAAGGAATTTTTGAGTTAATTGTAGTTTAAACTAGAAATATTTTAAAAATATGAATTCATTAGAACAATAGCTTTAGATAAAATAGAATTGGGAAAAAATTTTTCGTTTATTTGAGCGTTCAAAAGTCCTGGCACATCTTATTAGGAGATTTATGTGACACACAAGTTGGTGTGATTCATGACTTGTGATAATTGGTCTTTATTTTTATCAGACTATAAGGGAGTGAGTGCAATTTTAATTTCTCAGAAATTTGAGTCTTCTCTGGGGTTGTTGGACTCACCCCAGTCGCTTACGTCAGTGGAATTACGACTGACTCGACCTCGTGACAACGATCTTTAACGAGATCCGTTCACTGAGTTGATAGCATGAAGCAGATGGTGACGATTTGCATGAACGCCTCATAACGCTACGTCAAGTTTATACTCTCAAAATTATACGACTCTTGATAATAATCAGCCCATTCTATTATGCATAAAATTTTCGGAAGTCGCGAAATAAACATATAAAATTAAATTTACTGTTGTTATCGATTAATAAAAAACAACTCAAAACTTTGGAGTTAAAATCTGAGGCGTGATTTACGGTGAAATGGGATCGAGTGAAAAGTTTTGCAACCCTTGGCACATAAAAGACGCCGCTTGATTGCCAACACGCGGAAATGTGTACAGTCAGAAGTGTCAATAGTTACGACACGATTTACCATAGTTGAGTCACGCCGAAAGTCAGAGAGCCGGAGCGTCCAAACCGCAAAAGAGGAAATCGTTGTCCGGTTTCATCAGGGATGCTTACCTAACACGAATTGGCTATCGGCGTGAAAATTTGAGGAGAACAAGTGTAATCATCAATTTTCTTCGAAAAGATTCCGGTAGGAATTAATGGGAGGCACCGAAACTCGTGCAGAATTTTTTATGGGGTTCTGACAGGGTCCTGGTCAGTTTTCCCTACTTCTGATGTGGCCCTAAACAAGTTAACTGGCAAGGCCCACACAAGGCTTGTAACGCTTAGGCAGAATATTGCCCTACTTAAGGAAAACTGCTCAGGGCCTTGTCAGTTTACTTAAAAAATACCCTAATAAATACCCCACTTAGGAAAAACTGGTCAATACCCCATCAGAATTAAAAAAACTATTCTGCGGAATCATTATTCACAATGTTAGATTATTAAACTATTTAATTTTCTGAAAACAAAAGTCCTAATATAAAAAAGAGGTATTAATTATATAGAAACAATAAGTGACTTTAAGAAATTTTTAAAGAATTTCAAAATAGCTTACGAGAGTTTCAAGATTTTAGAATATTAAAAATTTTTTTTAAGTATTTGAAAGGATTTTAAATGATATTAACAAATGTTAACGGATTTTTAACAGTTTTTAAGTGATTTTAAGGAATTTAAGGAGATTTCAAGAAATTTTAAGTGATTCTAGGTAAATGATTTTCAGAAATTTGAGTGAATTTAAAAATATTTCAAGTGATTTTAAGAAATTTAAGAAGGTTTCAAAAAATTTCAAGTGATTCTCGGGAATGTAAAAGGATTTTAAGAAATTTTTAAAGAATTTCAAAATAGTTCACAAGAGTTTCAAGATTTTAGAATATATTTTTTAAGTATTTGAAGGGATTTTAAATGATATTAAAGAATTTTTACGGATTTTTAAAGATTTCAAGTGATTTTAAGGAATTTAAGGAGATTTCAAGATATTTTAAGTGATTCTAGGGAATTTTAAAGGATTTCCAAAGAATGTAAGGATTTTCTAGAGCTTTCACAAGATTTAAAAAATTGTGCGATATCGTACAGAACTTTCAGAAATTTGTGTGAATTTTAAGAGATTTCAAGTGATTTTAAGGAATTTAAGAGAGTTTAAAAAAATTTCAAGTGATTCTAGGAAATTTAAAAGTATTTTAAGATATTTCCCAAGATTTCAAAGATATTAAGATTTCCTAAAGGATTTCAAGAGAATTTAAAGCGATATAAATAGATTTTAAGTTATTTGAAGAAAGTTTTAAAGAATTTCAAAATAGTTCACGAGAGTTTCAATATTCTAGAGTACCAATTTTTTTTTAAGTATTTAAAGGGATTTTAAATGATATTAAAGAATTATAACTGATTTTTAAAAGATTTCAAGTGATTTAAGTGATCCTAGGGAATTTAAAAGGATTTACAAAGAATGTAAGGATTTTCCAGAGTTTTCACAAGATTTAAAAAATTGTAAGATATTGTAAAGGACTTTCAGAAATTTGAGTGAATTTTAAGAGATTTCAAGTGATTTTAAGGAATTTAAGAGGGTTTCAAAAAATTTCAAGTGATTCTCGGGAACGTAAAAGGATTTTAAGAAAGTTTTAAAGAATTTCAAAATAGTTCATGAAAGTTTCAATATTTTAGAGCATTAAAATTTTTTTTTATGTATTTGAAGAGATTTTAAATGATATTAAAGAATTTGAAAACATTTTAAAAAGATGTCAATTAATTTTAAGGAATTTAAGGAAATTTCAAGAAATTTTAAGTGATTCTAGGGAATTTAAAAGGATTTACAAAAAATGTAAGAATTTTCCAGAGCTTTCATAAGATTTAAAAATTTATAAGGTATCGTAAAGGGATAGATTTTAGTGATAAGAGATTTTAGTGTATTTTAATAGATTTCAAGTGATTTTAAGGAATTTAAGAGGGTTTCAAGAAATTTCAAATGATTCTAGGGATTTTCAATTAATTTACACATTTGGTTCATTTGTACAAAGATTGTGAAAGAAGTTCCAAGAATTTAAGGATTTTCAAGAATTTTAACAAGATTTTAAATGATTGTAGGGAATTTAAAGATATTTTAAGAGATTAAAAATATTTGTAAATATTGTAAGGGATTTTTAATAAAGTTAAAAAATGTCACAGGATTTTAAAAGAATACGAAAAAATTAAAGAATTTTCAAACAATTTCAGAGTTATTAAAACATGCCAAAGGATTTCTAAAGATTTCAAGAATTTCAAAACATTCAAAAAAGTTTCGAAATTTTGTAATAATTTATCAATAAGAAATGTTTCGGTATTCTTAAAAATTTGTTAAACCTCTTGAAATTTACTGATTACTAAAAACTCTTGTAATTTTTAAAAATCCCTTTAAATCTTTAGTTATTAAAAATTATGAAAATAATATAATCATAAACTGTAGTTTAATAATAATTTTCATGAAAACCTATTTAAAGTTCCTAGAAATATATTTTTCCGTGTTTTTCAACAATATATAAATTATTAAATTTTCCATTTTATAAATATAACTATCTTTCATATTTTTATAAATAATCAAGTGTGAAAAATGTTAGGATTTCACTATTTTTACTCGATATTTTATTTCAATGTGAAAAACTCTTCAATGCCCTGTTTCATTATCAACAAATCGGTATTAATGAGATATTACTACTGTATCATTGCCCCATAAATGCCCAATAATATTAAAATACTTTTATCGAAAATAGAAATGCCGATCACGGCCTCGTCAGAACCTTATATTTTAAATAGGGCTAATTGCGGCAATTTCTACACTGAAAATCGATAAAGTATGATGCAAATAACGTCAGTTTAATTCAGAGAGGAGACAAAAAATTTGGACTCGTTTTTCGGTGAAACGTATGCTTTTCATTGATTTTGAAGGAAGTTAATACATTCAAAACAAAAGTGTGTAAAGATGCAGAAAATTCGTGAAAAATATTGTGCATGCAGAAATGAGAAAAATTTTGGAGAGAGTGGAGGAAGGACTTAAGAGCCTGCTGCCAGACCATGTGGGATACGACCTGCCTGGCTGAGTGAGGCAAGGGATGATAAAAAAAAAAGCATTGGGGAGAAAAGGCAAAATGGATGGAGGGTGGTGCAAGGGGTTGAATTATAAAGATGAAAGCCGTTTTTAATGGGGGGTACCACAGCCACTACTCCCTTACGCTCTTTCTGTTTCCGTATGCGATATGGACACGGATTGTAAAGCGCGGTAGGACCGAAACACCAGCCTGGTACACTACACCCATTTGCCAATTACCAGAAGCAACCAACCGCAAAGGAAAGAGTATAATAAAAGCCCAGTCTGTCTTATATCCATTTTTCACATATAAACATTAGAAATTGGTTCGAAAAGCTCATAATTTTTAGAGTAGATCCAGAGTCCCAAAGAAACCTAACTTCGGAAAGCTGAAAAGTTGGTTTATTTATTTCATAATTTTTGTCAGCTATATGGGCATATCCACGAAAAGTGTCATTTTTCTGTTACTGTTGCATTATAGGCAAATCTGAACTTAAAATACAAGTTAAACCGCACAAAAATTTACAGACAAACTCCCTGATGTAGAAACAAAAGCTTACACTCATTACAGAAACCCTCATATAAAGATATAACATAATCGGTGAATAAAATCCCAAAAATATACCTATCTAATATTTGTCACCACCTACGAATCGAGTGTTTTGCATGCTCACAGGTTTTCCGCGCCTGATTTGAAAATTCTAAAAAAAATCATGCTAGTTCAGTGGAACATAGACTACTGACATTTCATTGATTTGACACTGTGCTTTGATTTATAACTCAGTAAGAAAATCTCAAAGTCGTGTCACCGCTTTCACGATTTAAATGTCCACTCCTGGGTCTGGAGCTGTAGAAAATGCGCGCAACCACCTAGGTCAAAAATCTTTCGATTTTTTGCTATATTTTTGTTGCCATTAGACACCACATAAGGGAAAAACGTGTGCTCTCAAAATTATAGAAGTGTCACACATTCAAATATCGAAAATTTTGATTTTGTCGAAAAAATGTCCACTCCATCGTCGTACTTTACTCGAAAAATACTTGCAGCACACTTTTCTGTGCTCACGGAAATTAAGCAGTATGTTGGGGCGAAAAAGTTTACCACATATAAAACTAAAATCGCAATGCGCGCAAAAGTTATGCCCAATTTAAGGCTAAAATGTCCACTCCAAATTTTTTTCGAAAATGTCCACTCCAGCGCCAGCAGCTGTAAAAATCGCGCGCATCAAGTTAGATTAAATTTTCTATTGGATTTGGTATATTTTGGTTGCCAAAATACGTCCGCGAAAGGAAAATTGTGTGCCTCAAAAATCATGTGAATTATGTACAAATTACAGTTAAAAAAAGTAAAAAAATGATTTTTCTGGAAAAGTTAAATGCCTACAAAAAAATTTATTATACAAAAAAGTTCCGTTTTTCTGAAAGGAATAACTTTTGTATAGATATTTTTTTCAAAAGTTCAGAATATTTTGAAATATTACAAAAAATAGGCAAATAATGGAAAAATATTACTTTTTTCTGTAGAAGTACTTGTCTGAAAATAGTTTTTGGACGAAAAACTTTTCTCTTTTCAAATAAAAAAACTTTTTCGTCCAAAA
>CAJFCO010000183.1:1223407-1234645 GCA_904066015.1 Synergus gifuensis
GTTAAATTATAGTTAAAGTATAGTTAAGTTAACATTAAATTAATGTTAAAAAATAGTTAAGGTATAGTTAAGTTAACGTTAAAGTAATGTTAAAGTAATGTTAAAGTATAGTTAAACTAATGTTAAAGCTTAAATAAGATGGAAGGTAGTATTAAATAAAAACAAACGATACTTCAAATCAGTCTCATTTTATTTCATAATATTTATAAATTTCCTACAATATATTTAAAAACTACTATTTACAATATTTATAAACTCCCAACAATAATATATACAGCGACTTAAAAATGGAACAGAACCTTGCTCGACGGATAAATGGTCCATTGGTCCCGTATCGGCCCAGTACAACTACTAAAGTGAAATTAAAGCTGGAGATGATGGAAATGGTAAAAATGATTATGGAGAAAACATTATGTTGATTGGTTGCAATTGAGTGGCAGGATTGGCAATAAAATTACTTAAACGCATTACGCGTAGCTACACTGAAACGACCTTTTGATCGGCACACTAATTGCTAGTTGTCTGCAGAAAGTCGTGAATCACCAACCTGTGAGATCTCGGATTCGATAATAAATCGATAACGGGCCCTCGATCGAGCCGCGCGGGCATAAATAACCCAGCTACCTCTTACGTGATCGCAGGACGATCAGCTATGTTCTTTTATACGTGTAAGTCGTATATATATATGCACTATGTTCACGTATATCGAGGATAAAAAATGACGAATTGCAAATGCAACATTTCACCATTTTTGAACCAACAAAGTACCCTTTGCGCATCACGGCGTTGATTTAACGCGAGAGTCTCGGCCAGAGAAGTAGTACCCACATAACTATTTACTATATATAGTATACATCTATAGGAACTGTGTTCTATCCTTCGAGAAATTCAAAGGTCAAAAGAGTAGAAAAGAGAATGAATTGTTTGTATACAAGTGAAAGTGGCACGTTTGAATAATAAATTTCAGCATATGCATAATGTTATGCATTACGTAGACAGACACAACGATCAAATTAACGAGTTAGCAGACCTAATGATTATAATTATGGTCTTCTTTTAAAACTAATAATTCATATAAATTTTTTTGAATCGTGTATATCGTGCATAAAAATGCGTGATTTGTCGTCGTCGTGTCTGATTCGTAAGATATGCACATGATATCCAAACGGTTATTGGAGACACGAAGTTCCGGAGAGTTGCTTTACTTGCATGAGACGTGTGGGGGGAATGCATCGAACGTGAGAGGATAAGGGTGCAGGTGCAAGGTAAAACAAGTGTACATGAGACGAAGCCCTAGAAAAGCTCTCCAAGAGCCCTTCGGTGGTCCTTTTGACCCCTCCGAGGCGATACCGGTTACCGGATGCCTTTGAATTCCGTTGAATCGCTCGTCCGAGAATCGCCCCACCCAGATAGATTTCTTTCATCTGCATACCTTGAAACTATATATGCATTCTCATACGCTGGCCAGATCACAAGAATCCTCAAGAATCTCTTGTAATTCTAACCCCTGAATTCTGTCCATCCAATCGCTCTCATCCAACCAAAGTTTTTGTCAATATTTTGCCAATGTTTATTTTCTAAAACCAATAAACATTGGCAAAACATTGACAAAAATTTTGGTTGGATGAGAGCGATTGGATGGAGAGAATCCAGGGGTTAGAATTAGAAGATATTCTATGATAATATATTAGAGAAAGCTACTGTTTAAATGACAAAAGGTATAATCTTGATGAAGATAAGTATCACTAATCTTTGACCTTTATCATGAATAATCTCAGTTAGAAAAGTAGTGCATCCAAGATGGCATCTTGATATAAGTTACAAGATACAATCTGAGCGTCCGGAGAATGGTTCGCAGTTTTCCATCAGGAATACGTAATGTAGGCACGAGCCAGGAATCAGGATACTAATTCATACCGTTGTCCTCTAGGTCTTGCACAATATGCTTCTCGGGCCCTTCGTTGTTATCTAATGGCTATCATTAACAGCGCCGATGACAGTAATGACGGTAGTGACTTAGGCTAAAACGGAGATCTTGGTAAATTCATAAACAGACATATAGAAAGTCACCATTAAACGGAAGTTATGCGAGACATTTAAATCCCTGGAGAAGATGAAGACCCTTTTAATCTTGCAACATTGTCTGCTTCTCTGTGGTATTACATAATGAGTTTTATATGACAAGATAGTTTACTCCAAGAGGTTTACTGGACAAGTCATCAGACATTATGACTTAAACTTAATATCTTAAAATTGTATGAATCTAAAAGTTTCTCATGTAATAGCTTCGATATACTTATCTATGAATATATGTAATATTATATTTATATTCATATATCATACATGAATATAAAATTTATTCATCCTTACTATTAAGAAGTAAAGAGAGTCTCTCTTTGAAAATAAAAGATCTATAGAAAGAGGAGACCTTTTAAAAAAAGGTGAATCGTGGCGATATTAACACTCGTTTCTTTGGATAGGTCGTTAGGATCTTTCGTCCTTTACTCCTTTGTTGACTAATCGATTGGTCGGGATGGCATGGCAGGTCGAGCAGGTAACCTCTTCAGGTCGCATTCAGTCTCGGATTCAGTCTCAGAAACATAAAGGCGATTTTAAATCTCTGCTCCATCTCCTTTGCACGTTATAACGACTTCTCCATCTCTCTTCAGCCTTCTCCGTATCTTCCTTACAGTTTACACCCCAGGGAGCTGGAAGTTCTATTACCGATCGTGAAGGTAGGTCATTTGTCACCGACTCGTCGTTAACGTTCCTAACTACTGGACCAAACCTCTTCCACTTCTCATAGAATTAGGTAGTCCGTTTCTCGACGAGAAACTTGGCTTCCTCCTGCTAAAGATCTTCAAACTCTGAGTCGTAAATCATTCCGTGCAAACGACATTCTCGATTTGCGTTTGCGGTTTGATTCTTCGAAAGGAAAGGGAAAGGCGGATAGGTGAGGAAAATATTGTGACAAGGTTCATAGCCACATGCGGAGTGTTTCCTCATTATATTCAGCGCATATTTCCCAATATTTTCAATTTTATTACTTACGGTTCAAAACAAATTATAGTATGGGAAAAACCGTTATTTCGTAGTTAATGTGATCTTTGCACTTGCCCCTCTTTTTTTTCGGCGTCATCTTTCGTGAGTAAATATTTTCCTTAGTCGCAAGCATATCTTGGGTCGAAGGCGAGAGGGTAGAAAAAATTATTGAGAAAAAAACCTCGGGGGGTTTCGAGTTTTTTTTATTAGTAAACTGCCTAATCTTCGAGCACCCGGAGCGTCTTGAGTGAAAAAATTCCTCAGAGGAGGTTGAAGTTGGAGGAGGCTCGAGATTGAAACCATATGGGGATGCAGGGTGGCCTCTCTTCACGTGTATGTCACAAGTATGGTGTTATATCACCTTATGTCACCTGCTAAAGCCATAAAAATTCTTTCAGGTTCCGTTTCTTCATGCAAATCTGGAAAAAGTAATTAAAAAAACCTCCGGCTTATGATGCTTGCAAGCTTATGATTGCTTATGATGCTATAAATCCAATGATTTTAAATATTTCTTGATTTATAACGCTCATTTCTGTCATTGTATGCAGTAATTAGAATTCAGTTATTAATTTTCGTCGTGGAGGACAAAGCGGAATAAAAGAAGATGGATCTTAATAGACCTTTTTTTAAATATTTAATCAGCTATACACACAGTTATTGGTTGAGAGATTTATGGTTCTTTTTTTTTTGGAAGCGGAATTTCCCTAAGCCAAAACACGCTTCTGAAGACTTTTAGAATTTAGTGAGAGGCTGTACTTTTTTGTCATATTTGTGAGGAAAGTGTCAAAAAGTGGTCTTAAAGAACATCTACCACGAATCTTGGCTGACTCTCTACTTGGGGCCCTTGTAAAAAGTTGAAGAAGTAATTATTGAGAAAGGCGAGGGTAAAGGACATTTCTGACGACACACGTGTATCGACCTCACCCTCCAAGAAGATAACCTTTCACACGCCCCAGAATTTTCCGTTACAAGTGTCTCGCTATCCCCTTAAATCTTAAAATATCATGAAATTCCTTGAGATTAAAGATTCATTTTTTTGTCAGTATAAAAATATTGCTATAAAAAAATGTAATGAATTTGAATTATTTATCAATTCAATACTTTCAGTGTTGATGCTTTAGAAGGGTTAATTGGATGGATCTAAAATAGAAATGAAGATTCTGCAAACATTGGACTGATAGAAAGATTGATTAGATGATTGACTCAATTAGAGAGAACTTAATCTCAGTGACAGATTGAAATCAAGATAATGTGAATAGCAGTAACTTGAAATAGATTAAAAAGACATTAACTGAATGGAGTTGTTGATTGACGGATTGGTCGGATTGAACTTAAAGATTGATTACACGATTGGTTGACTGATGAATCCACTCTGATAACTGGAATACAATCTTTACACTTAAAATCTCGGAACATTAAAATCCCGGATCGAGCATTAACCACTCGCTAAAATTTCGCTTCTAATACCATTTATCTCTTGAACTTTGACCCCCAAAGACGACCGTCAATTCCGCGAAGGGGAGAGAATCCATATAACGGGTAAAATGAGAGAAGGTGGTGAGAAGGACGAGGAGAAAGTAGCAACGAACGGAAGTCAAAGAAGAACGTTGCAGAGAGCGGAAAGAGGAAGATGGGATGGGGTGGGTGGCGGGTACGATGGAACCGGAAACGGAACTCCAGAGCGCAGGAACACGGAGCGACTCGAGTCGCCATGACGGCGACGGTGGCCCCGATATGGCGGAAGCGTCGCGTTTGCCGGAAGTCGCCAAGGAAATGAAACGCCTCCCAGCCAGCCAGCTCGGTCCTGGATTTTCTACTGGTCTCCACACCTCGTTCTGCGCCAGAATTTCGTTCCCCAGGAATCTCACGTTTACGACGCAGAAATGTCTCCGGTACTTCTCCACAAAGAAATTACGATTTACCCGACTTTACGTCAACTCAAGGGTACTTTTTATCTACATATTTTAGACGAGACCGAATAATACATTTCAAGTTGTACATTTGTAGAATCAGCAAAAGTGCTAAAAAGAGATATTTAAAGAATGTCTTGAGGCGCATGATTATTTCCCAAATTTCATATAACTTAAGTTTCATTTGCTCTAAAATCATGTTATCGAACACATATTTACCATAATTTTTATTTATCCGAATTGTCAACTGACATAATCTCTATTTGTCCTAAATGCTGTTTAATATATTTTTTACTATATCGAATTGTTATTTGGCATAATTTTCATTTTCTCTAATAACCATGTGACGTTGCAGATTATACAACCAAAGTAGTATTGTAAGTAAGTATTGTATTAAGTTCAATATTACAACCAAATAGCCTAATTTTCATTTGTACGAATTCGCATTTTTTATATTTTTCGTTTATTTGAGTTAGTATTCAATTTAATTTTGATATTCCCTAATAAGCATATAACCTAATATTCATTCACTCCAACCGCCATTTGTCATAATCCTCACTCTTCTGAACCTTAAACTAATGTGACCGAAATTGCATTCGGCATACTACCAATCCATCATAACAATAAAGGCGCGAAATTCAAAAATAACCAATCAGAATTATTTCGAATTCGAATGAAAAATTCTGATTGGCCATTTTTGAATTTCGCGCCATTATTGTTGTGATGGATTGGTAGTATTGCAAATGCAATTTCGGTCACATTAAGATTCGGAAGAGTGAGGATTTGATAAATGGCGATTGGAGTGAATGAATATTAAATTATATGCTTATTCGGGAATATTAAATTTAAATTGAATAAAAGAGATGGCTTGAATTTGATATAGGGCTTGTATTTGAGCCACCTGGATTTCTAGAAAACTAAAATATTACTAGGTTGGTAACAGTGGGAACTGAACGCACTTCAGAGTAGTGGAAAATAGTGACAGTTTCACTGTTTCATTCGCTTCACAAAAAGTGTGAGACAGAAAAATAAAAAATCGGATATTCTGAGTTCATTCCAGGTAAGTCTTAAATGTCTATTCATTATTTCGGAAATGTAGTTTTTCCAATAAATGTTATACGTAGTAGTGAAGTAGGATTAGAAGAATAGTATTGCTCGGTAATTATGGAGATGCTTCTGTTTAGGGGTTATGCTTTTTAAACATGAACATTTTGTACCGGGTGGCTCTAATTTGATATACTTGTCTGTTGTAAAATAATTTTTGTTGTCAATATTTTGTCAATATTTGTCAATGTTTGTATATATATATTTATCAATATTTGTCAATATTTTGTTGTCAATAATATTTGTTGTCTATTGCCAATAAGTTCCAAAGAACATTATATCATCCTAAATAATATTAATAAATATTTTCATATCGGAAAATTGCTTATTTTTCATGTATTTTGATGTTTTTATAGGTATATCAAATTAGAGCCACCATTTACCGATTTTCGAAAAACTCATTTTTTGGAAAATCTCTATTCAAAACAGACTCGTTGATGATTTGAAAAAATCAATCGAACCATCCGAAAGGTTATTAAATAACCTTTCGGATAATAAATAACCTATTGTTGGTCGAATTTCAGTTCATAGAGTCCCGGCAATCCATCGAAAAGGAGTTGGTGTATCAAATTCGAGCCTTCTCCTCTATACTAACTCGAATAAACGAAAAATATGAAAAATGCAAATTCGTGCAAATAAAAATTAGGCTATTTGGTTATTAGAAAAATTGAAAATTATGCCAAATAACAATTCGATATAGTAAAAAATATAGTAAACAGCATTTAGGACTAATAAAGATTATATCAGTTGACAATTCGGATAAATCAAAAATATGGTAAGTATAAACTGAGAAAACTGTTTGGTTCGGACAACAAAACTTTTTGTTGCTATAGAAGCAACAAAAATTGTTTCGTTGTGCTAATCAAATCTTGGTTCATTCAAAAAACCTTTTGTTGAACCAAGAAAATTCATTTAAACCAACAAAATCTCAGTTTGGTTGAATTAACAAAACTTTGGTTGGTTCAACAAAAATTCGATTGGCACAACCAACAATTTTTGTTGCTTCTATAGCAACAAAAAGTTTTGTTGTCCGAACCAAACATTTTTCTCAGTGTAGGTGTTCGATAACTGAATTTTCGACTAAATGAAACTTAGTTTATATGAAATTTGTGGAATATTAATTCATGCGCCTCCAAATTTTAACATGGAAAAGATAATTCAGTTAAGCTCTTCGAAGAACCTCATAAATAAAATCCTTTTTTGATTAAAAGATGACGAACTTATAGTTGAGATGAGTCATCTTCCGGTGATTCCGGTATTTCCCGAGAGAATTCTTTCACGTTATTTTGCTTCACTTCGTCACGGGAGGAAATTCCGATTGCGAATCAGATCAGAGCACTTGGCTTTTAATCAAAGCCGGAATTGAAGTGGAAAGCATTTCTTTAAGAAGACGTAAACAAGGAGATATTTTTATTTAACTGAGACTGATGGATTGAACAACAGATCGAGTTGATATAAAATTCATCAAAAATTAGCCTAAGGCTATAGAAAGAAAATATTATACTTGGAAGCAGATATATACTGAGCTGGTGAAAAAATGTAGTTAAATAGAGCTAACGAGAATAGAGCCTCTAATCGAGGTTAATCCAATGATCGCCTTTGGCTTGAACCCGGCTGTTTACAAAGCGTTGTCGTGCTGGATCTTGATTGCACTCTCGTTAGACATTTTGCATGTGTCCTCTACCTTGTGAGATGTACACCTTCAGATCGACGTTACATGCGATTATCGCATGGTAATCACTATAATCTGAGGGCACTCGAGCTTGTGCCACCGATGCATTTCTCGCGGATCCAGAATTTCTTAGCGGGGATAAAAATAATAAATCCATCGATTCACCCTTCGGGAAAATGTTGTCGGCCGTGACAAATTTTTCCATGAAACGCTCAGACCTCGATCTATCTTGCCTCGAGGAAACTGAGGAGGTAAAAGGCTTCACATACAGAAAATCGCGTGCCTCAAGGTTCTATTTCAGGCAGTAAAAAAATCAGAGTTTACCCTTCAGGAGGTTGAAAATTGAACATTTCTAAGATGTAATTATTCAATTCAATGTATGTAAATTATTTTGAAATTCTTTAAAGATGCTTTGAAATCACTTGTTTATTTATAATATTGCAAATAATAAAGCCATAATAGTTTTTTATTTTGATGGAGTATTGGCCAGTTTTTCCTAGGTGGGGTATTTACCAGAAAGAGCGAGACGCGCCTTGTGGGGTCCTTGCCAGTTTTCCAGATCAGTACCTCATTAGAACAAGGGAAAACTGGCCAAAGCCTCGTCAGAACCCTATAAAAATTTCCTCACGTGTTTCGGTGATGAAATACGAAAACATATCGTTTAATGCTGCAATTCTTTCGAAATTATTGAGTTGAGGCAAGGCTCGATCGATGGTAATGCGTATTTACACGGCATAAAGATGAGACGCGATTTCATAAGGCGTGCGTTGCCTCGTTGTGAACCCTACCTTAATGCTAAAAAAAATGCATTGTAAGCATCTTGCATCGCGATGCTTACGCCGAGTGCACAAGCGATCATTAATAAAAGCCTAATCGCTTTCGTGGAAAGTGTAAATCTAGCTGCACTCGATGCTAATCGTTAGATTACGAAACATCAGGGCCGGTAACTTATTAAATCAAATAAAATATTTACAATTAATATTTTACATATAAATGTTTAATGGTTGGATAAAATATTGTATATTGATTTGCTCTTATTGATCCATTAATTTATTAATTAGTCTGTTAGTCAATCGGGCAGTCTGTCAGTCAATCAACTCAATTAATGATATACATATATATTTATCTATACTTCTAATCGATTTAATATGTCAATAAATTCAATCAGTCATATTATCAGTCAATCAGTAAAGAAAACATGATTTATAGGATGGAGTAAGAGTAATGAAACCTAATTGCAGAAATGTAGGGATTGCAATGATTCAATGTTTCAAATTCAAACGAATTAAATATTTCGAAAAATTTTTGAAATTCCGATGCACCGTCTCATATATGAAGCCTATTGGTGGTTATACATTGAGGTATGAAATGTGGGAAAATTACAATAGTGACGGTTAAAGGGGAAAAGTTAAATCACCGTGGCATACATGTAATACGTAATAGTTAAGGAAGCGTGGGAGCTCGTTTGCTAGACTCGTTCGTCCGGCACGTTATTGTGCTTATAAATAAGGCGACCTCTCTCTTCGAGGAGGTACGCGTTGTTCAGTTCCGGCTTCCAGTCGCCTGAGTCTCGCTATTAATATCCTATCCCAGTCTATCTTATTATCTTTGTCTCTCTCTCTCTCTTTCTCGCGCTCTCACTATAACACCCATTCTCTTCTTTGTCCTCCGACTTTACCTCTTTACCTCATTGTTTTTCCCTCCCCCTTTATTAACCGACTTTTCCTTCGCCTTTGACTTCCCCCTCCTTAATCTAGACTCATTTGGAATTTCACAAGATAGCCTATCGTAAAATCAATCAATTCAATGAATTTCAATCCAATCAATCTGATCAAAATACAATCTGTTTAGCCAATTCACTTAATCCTAAAACAACTACTCAATGAATTAATGAAAGGCACAGTATGGATTTTCCTCTTTAAGGACAAGAAATTGAATTGATACGAATCTGCTGACCCGTTGGACAGGAGTCGAGCTCTAGCCTTGAGATACCACAGCAATCAGTTATTCAGTTGATAATAAACGACGTTATGGTGGTCGGTGGTCGCGTCGTCATCGTTGTCGCCGACAGTCGTTCGATTAATCTGAAATCTAAATTGCAAGGGAGAGTCTATGTGGTAGCTTAAGGTCTAAGCCAGGAGATAGGTGCTAGGACCTCGAGAAGCAAAAAATTTAAGAGTCGTAGGTCAACAGCACGCCTAGGCGATATAAATCAGTGGCACGTTGTGCAATTGTTGATTTATCGTCGCGTCAGGACGCGCTCGTTGGATATCTTAGCACTCACACTAAAGTGCCTTCACGTACACGAGTGTATCCATAATAATAATATGTCTTGTGTCCATACGCGCGAACGTGAGCACAAGCTCTCGCAACATAAATACATACCACATATAAGATAGGGTCGAGAGTACAGCGAATCCGGTTGCGGATTGGAGAGAGCGGAAGTAATGGAAATTTCGAAATGGCCTTCTCGATCGGTTCGGAGATAAATTTACAATTTCCTTGAGCTGATATTGTGATAAAAGTGTAAATTATACTGATGACTGGAGGTGCGAGATAGCTTACTTTCCAAAGAGGCTGGCACTTCTGCTTTAAACTTTACTTGTGCTAAATCTTAAACGTGGTCGCAATTTTTTAGTTTGAGGTGCATGAATATTCCCCAAATTTTATATAACCTAATTTTCATTTAGTCGAAAATGAAGTTATCGAATACCTACACTGTAAAAAATATTTCTTGTAACTTTACCATTACGTTTTGTAATTATACCAAAACTTGTAATATTACTTCCTTCAGATAGAGATACCCAAATCGATTCCGATTCCTTCGAAGAATCAATTCTTGGTGCCTGAGAATCGATTCTTCGGAATCGATTCTTGATTTCGGAAAATCGATTCCAGGAATCGATTCTTTGACGATATCGCCGGAATCGACTTCGATTCTAGCGAATCACAGAGCAGCAGCAGCTAAGGGTGCCGTCCCATGTGGGCGCAAAAAGCAAAGCAGAAAACAAACAGCCAATTACAAAACATGTTTAAGAAGACCGAAATCTAAAGGTGTTTGTAATTGGCTACTCATTTTATGTTTTGCATTTTGCAAAATATAATTTATTTTTACATCTCCCGTGTAATTTGTCGTAAAGATTGTTCTTCTTTAGTACATGATGTATTTAATATAATTCATATTAAATATTTTCTAATAAAATTATGAAAAATATATCTGTTTTGCTGTTTAAATTAATTTTTACGACTCCTTATTAATTTTTTTAAAAATGTTAATTTAAAACTGACTCGATATAGTTACTTTTAAAATATAATTTTAAATTTTCGCGGATTCTTCGGACCGGAGGAGAGGAATCAGAATTGAGAATCGATTCCTGGCGTCGATTCTTCGATTTCCAGGAATCGACGATCTCGTCGGAATCGAAGAATCGATTCCCACCGATCGATTTTCAAGCCTACCTTCAGAGTAGTGAACTTACTAATATGAAGAGAAAAAACATCACTTCCAAC
>CAJFCO010000183.1:1254017-1287377 GCA_904066015.1 Synergus gifuensis
ATTGTAAGGGATTTAATGAGGTTAAAAAATTGTAATTTTTTAAAATCCCTTTAAATCCTTAGTTATTAAAAATTATGAAAATAATATAATAATAAAATGTAGTTTAATAATAATTTTCATGAAAACCTGTTTAAAGTTCCTAGAAATATATTCTTCCGTGTTTGTCAATAATATAAAAATTATTAAATTTTTCAATATATAAATATATGTTTATATATTATAAATTATAATATATATAATATATATTAAATAATATATGGTATATAATATTATAATATATATAATTATAAATATATCTTTTATATTTTCATAAATAATCAAGTGTGAAAAATGTTGGGATTTCCCTATTATTACCGGATGTTGGATTTCAACTCATTATCAGAAAATTGCTATTAATGAGATATTACTACTGTACCATTGCTCCATAATTGCCCAATAATATTAAAATATTTTTATCGAAAATAGAAATGCCGACCAGGGCCTCGTCAGTACCCTATTTTAAATAAAGCTAATTGTAGCAATTTCTGCATGGGAAAACTTGCTCTTGTTATCAAAGAGAGAATTTACAGTAGGACACTATTTTTAAAAAAGACTTTCTTTTATTTCGGAGGATGTTTTTGATGTAAATTTGAGGAGGAGAAAGTGTCCCTTTCTGTTCTACTTCAATCAAAATTTACACGCGTGTCGGTGTTGCACGCGTGGTTTATATAATAGATTACGGTAATAGTCAGGTAAGCCGAAGCGGTGCAGGTAACCTAATTCCACGTGGCTAGGCGCTCGTCTTCCACTGATCCGTTTTAGTCTGCACAAACTAAATAATAAAAAAAAAACAAACTTTATACCTCAAATTTAATTATAACTCACATAATAAAAAGTTAGACAAAGATTTTTCACTTTATTAATCGGGATATTAATAACGTGTAATCATCTCGATTTGATCCAACATCGGATCCCCAACTGTTTTAGAAAGAAGACACCTTGCACAATGCTCGCTTTATGTTAACTAAGAGACCGACTATTTTCCGGCTAATGTTTGTTTAGTGTTATGATACTTCCAGGAAGCGGCCATTGTTACTGTGTATGTGGAGAGTTGTCGATTATTATCGACAATTCATTACTACGTTTATAGTAAGATATTAATCCAGCAAGTTGTGTCTGAAATCTGAACCTTGAAGATACAAGAAGGATTCTTTTACTGAATTTGAGTCTAATAGTTCTTCGTAATATCATTACATGATGCGATAATATTTCTGAAACATTAATTCTTAGTGTTCATTTGTGGAAATTTAATTTCTGATATATTCATATAATCAAATATCATGATTACCCCCCCCCCCAAAATGGAAAATAAAAATATTTCCCAGATTAGATTATATATATGGGTATATCCACGAAAAGTGTCATTTTTCTGTCACCGTTGCATTATAGGCAAATCTGAACTTAAAATACAAATTAAACCGCACAAAAATTTACAGACAAACTCCCTGATGTAGAAACAAAAGCTTACAGTCATTACAGAAACCCTCATATAAAGATATAACACATAATCGGTGAATAAAATCCCAAAAATATACCTATCTAATATTTGTCACCACCTACGAATTGAGTGTTTTGCATGCTCACAGGTTTTCCGCGCCTGATTTGAAAATTCTAAAAAAAATCATGCTAGTTCAGTGGAACATAGACTACTGAAATTTCATTGATTTGACACTGTGCTTTGATTTATAACTCAGTAAGAAAATCTCAAAGTCGTGTCACCGCTTTCACGATTTAAATGTCCACTCCTGGGTCTGGAGCTGCAGAAAATGCGCGCAACCACCTAGGTTAAAAATCTTTCGATTTTTTGCTATATTTTGGTTGCCATTAGACACCACATAAGGGAAAAACGTGTGCTCTCAGAATTATAGACCACACATTCAAATATCGAAAATTTTGATTTTGTCGAAAAAATGTCCACTCCATCGTCGTACTTTACTTGAAAAATACTTGCAGCACACTTTTCTGTGCTCACGGAAATTAAGCAGTATGTTGGGGCGAAAAAGTTTACCACATATAAAACTAAAATCGCAATGCGCGCAAAAGTTATGCCCAATTTAAGGCTAAAATGTCCACTCCAAATTTTTTGCGAAAATGTCCACTCCAGCGCCAGCAGCTGTGAAAATCACACGCATCAAGTTAAGATTAAATTTTCTATTGGATTTGGTGTATTTCGGTTGCCAAAATACGTCCGCGAAAGGAAAATTGTGTGCCTCAAAAATCATGTGAATTATGTACAAATTACAGTTAAAAAATGTAAAATAATGATTTTTCTTGAAAAGTTAAATGCCTACAAAAAAAATTTATTATACAAAAAAGTTCCGTTTTTTTGAAAGGAATAACTTTTGTATGGATATTTTTTTCAAAAGTTCAGAATATTTTGAAATATTACAAAAAATAGGCAAATAATGGAAAAATATTACTTTTTTCTGTAGAAGTACTTGTCTGAAAATAGTTTTTGGACGAAAAAGTTTTTTTATTTGAAAAGAGAAAAGTTTTTCGCAAACTAACATTAGTTTAATCAAAATTAATAATAAAAAATCAATTTTTTATGAAATTTTCGGTAAGTAAAAGCGTCACTATTATAACAAGTTAAGCCTTTTTAATATCAAATTGAATTAAAGGAAAGTTTAAGGAAATATTTTTATTTTTGTTTTTTTAATATTGGATTAAAAATATTAGTTTAATAATAAAAAACTATAATTGATACAATTTTTAACCAATTTTTAATCAGAGATAGAGTAATATTATTATATAGTATATTATATTGTATATATATTGTAATTTTGATCTCTAGTATCTATGATTTAATATAATTAAATACAATTTTCAGAATATTGTGTGATATAATAATTTATAACTTAATTAATAACTTACTACCGGTCTCAATTTAAAACCTATATGCCTAACACGATGCAAACGCGACAATTATTTTGGCATCGGAAAGAGTCAACCACACTTCGACCACGCTTCTTGTCATGTATAAAATGTTTAAAAAAAGCTACATGTATTCATTTCTCTTTAAAACCATCTACGTATTTCACTGTACTTGAACACAAAACTAAGATTAGGCAGATTAGGCGAAAGAAACATACTAAAAATTAACTTTTACTTTTCTGTGATATTTCGCTATACTTTGAAAAATAATAAATAACATAATATATTTTCTGTTAACTGTTGAATTTTCGTTCCCTCATATTCCAAATGGTCAGGATATACACTTCAGTATTGGAAAAATAACTGACTTCGATTTAAAATATAAGATAGAGTATTATAACTAAAAATTTAGGAATAAAATTACGACTTTTTTAAGAAAAGTCCGCATTATTTAGTTTAAGATACTTTTTATATATTTGTAATCAAGAATAGAGTAATTTACACACTACTGAAAAGTATCCTGAACATTTAAGAAGGAAAAACAATCCTATTTCACCTTCAATTTCAAAAATATTATTAATTCAATTAAATTGATGGACTTGTTTGTTTCAATATTTTGTGCAAACTGCGCGCATGCGCAAAGTTATTTACCACCCTAAAAAATGACTTTCTATATGTATGTAGAATGTAGGAAAAAAGTTTGAAAAGTGTGCTTTTGTAACGGAAACATAAATCTTCCCCTTCTCTAAAGTCCCTCTGGTATGGGGCCATAGCCGCAGCATCCCTTGTGCGAGGGAGTCAGTCTTTTTGGTACCTTTGACCACGCTAGTTCTATTTCAAATAAAGAAGTCCTGCAATATAGTTCGGGCACGAAATACTTGAGTTCATAATTATTACGTATTTCCCCGACCCGTTACAAAATTGGCGATCCTGCCAGGATAGGAGTAAACGATCTAGCGATTTAAAGATCAAACGACCCTATCTTTGGATAAAGACTTGGACAGCGGAAATCACTACTGTGATTAATCAAAGGAATCAATCACTACGGTGATTACGAAATACTCCGGACTATCACTACGGTATAGCCCGTCAACCAACCGGGAGCAGAGCGTCTCCGGGCATAAAAAAAAAAAACAAACATAAAAGGGCGTGTCGATCTAGACAATAAGTCCTAGAGCGCGTCGATCGAGACGATAAGCCTCAGAAGATTTTAACAGCTACAAGTGTCCACGGATACCACTCAGAAGATTTCAACAGTTACAAGTATCCACGGATACCACTCAGAAGATTTCAACAGCTACAAGTGTCCACGCATACCGAAAACAGCAGTAGCAGTTCGATTAAGGAGCAGCCAAGAACCTGAGATTCCAAGTAAGCTGTGAAATTAGAAAATAAGCTGTGAAATTAAAAAATAAGATAGAACCTTTGTACTGTTAGGCGTTGGTATACTTCGCGTGTTCGCAAGCTCTGCCACCGATAATAAATTCAACGAAGTACTCCGAATTAACCTTGAGGCATTGTTGTAGCACGATCCCGCAAGTGAGGAGTTTAAAAACAAAATTAAAATTCGACATTGTTACGCGTTCGCGACATACACCCGACACCCGAAAGTAAACTTAAAGCTGGCGTTCCAAGCCTATAGGGAAAATTTAAGCACACAATATCACACTCAAACAGACACTTCCACAGACTCTGATAGCCCCACCACAACCATGTCGCTCGAGATCCCAGCAGAAGAATCGTCGAAACTGAACCAGGATACTTTGTCTCTTATCCTGAATAAACTACAGCTAATTGAGGACAAACAAAATAAAATCGAATCTGGGATGATGACTTTAAGTGAGGAAAACTTGAAGCGAGCGGATGAAATTAGAAATCTTGCTCAAATCAACAATGCATTGGTCACGGAGGATGAGTCGAACGAACAGTTGCAGCATCAGGAGTCGTCAGACGAAGAAACGATACCGCCTGCGCTACCCAAGACCGTTCCAGCAGCGGGTGGTCCGGTAAGATCCAGCGGATACAGCATGCAACCCTCGAATTCTTTCGCCCCTAGCCAATGTGGTATTCACATAAATTCATCCCTGCCACCCGCACATACCATTCAGAGAAACACTCTACAGGCGACGTCTTTGAGGGAAAATGAGCCACTTTCCCACGCTAAAGACCTTATACGCACCGTAGAGGTACTCAACGGTCAAGATGATGTTGGTGTGCACGACTTCATCAGTACCGTGAAACGCGCTAAAATTCGATGCTCCCAACCCAGTCTACTATTGGATTATATTTTAACAGAAAAGATAATTGGAAATGCAAAAAGGGCAATCCGGCACTGTCCTATTAATAGTTATGATGATCTCTTTAACGCATTAAAAACAAATTTAGCTACCACAACCACTCTGGAAACGTGTCGAAGTAAGCTTGAGTCAATCCGGCAAAATCAAGACTCAGTCCAATTTTACAATCAAAAATTTAGGAGCGCGTATAATGAATTGATCTACACAATTCAATCCGAATATTCATCGGGAATAGAGCGGAAATTAGCACTTCAGATGGAGGAAAAATCGGCTACAAAGAGGTATGTAATGAATTTACGAGATGACATAAGCCATCAAGTACGACCTCTAAAACCCAGAACCCTGAACCAAGCTCTACAGGAGGCACTGGAAGCAGAGGTATGGTGTAAAGAACGTTTCCGCGCCAAAGATTCAACGACCCTCCGAACATCACAACAAAATAGTCTCAGACCGCCCACGAGAAATATACCTGCGACCGTGACCCGAGTCCCACAGTCACAAATTCGGAACCAGTCCTATGATCCTCCAAACCACGGGCTAGGCTTACAACAGAGGATGCAATTAACCTGCAACTTCTGTAAAAAACTGGGGCATTTGGAGAAACAATGCTATTTAAAATCAAAGCAACAGGGTTTTCGAAACGGGACATCACAGAAAAGACCGCCGGAGGTCAGGAACATCCAGGAGTTGGAAGATACACATTGCCTATTAGAATGCTACGAACTGACACCGGGAGAGCAAGAAGAAATAGACCACTACGAGGAGTCTGCAGAGTATCAGCAATCAGCGGACGATTGCGTTCCATACACGGAAAACACTCTGATGGACGGACCTACAGACTGTTAGTAGATTCCGGAGCTGCTATTAATCTTATAAAAACCTCCGAAGTACCCATGGAAAGAAAACCATTCCAAATGAAAAAGCGTTTTGCTATGGGAAAAGATATTAATTATTCTTATCACGCAGTAAAAATCCCATATCTAGGCAAATTGCATTTATTTCACATAATAGATAATGATTTCCCCCTACCTGAGGAAGGTATTATCGGAATGCCATTCCTGAATGCATTTAATAAATATAATTTAACCAAAGAATTCCTTTACATTGATAACAAAAAATTGCCACTTTATGAAGACGGAACATTTATCTCTGGAAACACATCACAGATAACTAAAATACAAGTAGCAGAAAAGGATCAAGATATCTATATAGAAAACCACGAATCAATCCCTGATGGTATGTACAGAATAAACAACAGAGAAGTGGTGGTACCTTTATGCAATTATGAAAAGAAACCATTAAAGATACCACAACGTTTAGAATATGAAGAAATAAAGGAAATTAAAGAAATAAGTAGAATCAGCGTTGCTACCTCAGAAGGAGATCAGGCAACGAGGATTCAGGACTTATTAAACAAAACCAGACTGGACCACATAGAGGCAAAGGAACGTTACGATCTTTGGAAAATAATAGCAGGGTACAATGATGTCTATCACCTTGAAGGAGATTCATTCCCAGGTACTGACCTGGTAGAACATGAAATAATATTAAAAACAGGCAAGATAGTGAATATAAAATCTTATCGACCCCCCGAATGTCATAAAGAAGAAATAAATAAACAAATGAATACCTTGAAAGAAAATGGTGTAATAAGAGATTCGAATTCACCATTTAATTCACCTATTTGGGTAGTCCCAAAGAAAGAAGATGCATCTGGAAAGAAGAAATGGCGTATAGTAATCGACTTCAGGAAAATAAATGAAGACACGGAACAAGACGCGTACCCATTGCCTGTCATCGACGATATTTTAGACCAATTAGGGAAAGCGAAATTCTTTTCTGCTTTGGACCTGAGTTCCGGATTTCATCACATTCCGTTAAGCGAAGCATCAAAAAAATATACGGCGTTTTCCACATCAGAAGGACATTTCGAATTTAACCGAATGCCCTTTGGGCTTAAAAACGCCCCTGCAACCTTTCAGAGAATGATGGACAATGCTTTGAGAGGATTGATAGGGAAACAATGTTTCGTTTATCTGGATGACATTGTTGTGTTTGGCTCTACCTTACAAGAACACAACAAGAACATTACTGATCTTTTTGACAGACTACAGAAAACGGGACTAAAGCTTCAACCAGACAAGTGCGAATATCTGCGACCGGAACTTGAGTATCTAGGACATTTAATAACAAAAGATGGCGTGAAACCCAACCCAACAAAGATACAGGCAGTGAGAGATTTCAAAACACCACAGAACGTTACCCAAATCCAAAGCTTCCTAGGAATCGCAGGATATTACAGGAAATTTATAAAAAACTTTGCTCACATAAGTAAACCACTGACAAATTTAACACAAAAAGATACCCCTTTTAATTGGACGGTGGAATGTCAAAAGTCCTTCGATACATTAAAAACATTACTATGTACAGCACCAGTATTGAGATTCCCAGATTATAAAGAAAAATTTACGTTGACAACCGACGCGTCCAACGTTGGATTAGGAGCAGTTTTATCACAAAATGGACATCCCTGTTGTTATATATCCAGGACATTAAATAAAGCCGAAATCAATTATAACACAACGGAAAAGGAACTGCTAGCAATAGTTTGGGCATGCAAAAGACTGAGACAATACCTGTTGGGTAGAACGTTCACCATTCAAACTGATCACCAAGCATTGATATGGTTACATAATATGAAGGATCCCTCTTCACGACTATTAAGATGGAGACTTCACCTGGAGCAGTACGAATACATCGTTCAACATGTTAAAGGAAAAGAAAACAAAGCTGCAGATGGTTTATCGAGATTATTTCCAGTCATAGAAGAGAAAAATATTACAAGAGAAACATCCGAAGAAAGAGATGCAGATAATACTGAAACATCCATTGAAGAGTCGGAAAGGACAGAAACCTTACAAAACTCAGCTACCTTGAGTGAGAGAGAAGAGTCACCACCTAGCTTAGCAATCCCAGAGACGGCTGATGCGCCTAGAAACTATAAACAACGACGCATGGATGCAGACCAGCTCCTCTCAGATGAGGAAGGACTAACTGACGGAAGAGAAAATTTGGTCAAGGAATATAAAAAATGGATTACCAACAGAATGCCTAGTAGAGTACGTATTAAACCTAATGCAGGAGGAAAGCTTTGGCGCACCATATCTAAGGAACGAAAAGGAAGCCAGAAAATATCTCAATATACACTATCTCCATTTAACGAGACTCAATGGTTAGCAATGTTGGATAGGATAAATCAAGAAGCCTTGGCAGACAATTTAACCATTACACGATACCACTTCATTGACCCAACGATTAGCCCTTTAGAAAAATTGAAGATACAAGACTACCTCAACTTCCTGAGTAACAAAAATAAAGACCAGCAGTTTCATGCATGCTACACCCCACGTGCAGAGCTCACTCATGAAGAAAAGGCAGAAAGCATAAGGGAATCACATGGCTCTATCTCATCACAACATTTTGGGGAAAACAAAACCATTGAACGAGCAAGAACACTTGGAGAATGGAGAAATATGGAACAAGAAATAATCCACTACATCAAACGATGTCCCGTTTGCCAATTGCAAAAGACAGTCAGAATCAAAAAACAATGTGAAGCAATCATTCCAGATACACCGGTTGATCCCAACGATAAAATCGCCATGGACATTTTTGGACCCTTACCCTTGACGCTTTCAGGAAACGAATATATTCTCAGTATTCAAGACATGCTTACAAAATACTTAACCCTGATACCTCTAAAAAACATAGGATCCGAAAACATTATAGAAGGGTTATTCGACCATTACATATACTTATTCGGAGCACCTAGGAATATCTTAACTGATCAAGGACAGAATTTTGTATCTGAACTGATACAGAACTTTGAAAACATGTTCAGGATTAGACACATAAAGACAACAGTGTATCATCCACAAAGTAATGGAGCACTTGAAAGGGCCCATTCAACAATTAAAAATTTATTAAAAACCAGCATCGAGGATCACAGCACTGAATGGGATCAAAACTTGAAAATAATTTGTATGGCTTATAATACCATGAAACATGAGGGTACCGGATACTCACCTTTCCAGCTGACATTCGGCAGAGAGGCAAACTTGCCTTCAATGCTAAGCACTACACCAAATGTCAAATATGAAGAGTTACTTAACCTGTGGAAAAGAAGGCATGAACACTACTTACAGAAGGCAAAAGAGAAAATAGAAGTGCAAAAGATTAAATATAAAAAGTTACAGGATTCAAAAATTTCAATACCACAAGGTATCTACGAACCGGGGGATTTAGTCAAGTTCATCAATAACCACCCAGAGAACAAGCTGTCTCCTTCATGGAAAGGGCCGGCAGTTATTGTGGAACAACAAGAAAACAATAATTACACAATAAAATTTAACAATAAAGCAACTCGTATACATGCAAATCAACTTATGCCCTACTATGCCTAATGTTACAGAATGGCTACATTCATTTTGTTATGGCTACTAAAAATAATATCAGCGGAGATCATCACAACCGACTTGACCGGGGTGACTATTTACTCGGAAGAATTGGGACAGGCTCAAATCTATCATGACACATGGAACATCATTCTTGGAGTAGGAACTGACGACATTGACAACAGGTTTGGATCATTGCAAAGCGTCTTTGCAGCCGCCTCACATAAATGTGATGATTGCATGGAAAGATTTGAGCTGAATTTAGTCCAATCAAGGATTCAGCGTCTAGACAGACAGAGAAGCCTTTTGAATCAGCTCTTGGGTAAAAAAAGAAGTAAAAGAGGATTTTTTTAACTTCATAGGAGATGTCTCGAAAACACTTTTTGGTACTCTAAGTGAAAATGATATGGCTTATATTAATAAAGAACTAGATAGCCTCTTCAAGGATAATACAGTTCTTTCACAAAGCATTTCTAACCAGACAAAGATAATAAAACTACTACTAAATTCTGCTTCTACTGATTTCAAGACGTTGGAACTACATAGTAAAGAAAACGTTAATCGTCTTAATCAACTGGCTAACGGGACGAATAGAAATATGCAAAATTTAGCTATCGCCAACCAAATAACGGTTTGCATGATGATAGTCGATGAATTGAGTGAAGACATCAACCTTCTTATAAATGCAATCAATGACGGGAAAAATGGAATAGTTCATCCTCAACTTCTAACACCAAACATCCTTATATTTGAAATGAAGGAATTTGAGGAAAAGTTTAACATCAAATACACCATTCCCTTGAAAGAATCAAACTTCCAACATATCATCGACATCTCGGTAGTGAACGTGGCCATCACAAAAAATCGGTTTGTGTATTCTATTCATATCCCTATACCGGAAACTGAGACCTATGAAATCAAGCACTTAATACCTATTCCTAAGCAAATCAGTTCAGTTTTTCTTGCCATAATCCCTGACTACGAATACTTGTTCATGGGACAGGAACACACTACGTACGTACCTACCGACAAAACGACCCTAGATACATGTAAGACTTACGAAAAAACAAAAATGTGTAAACGAAACCAACCTACGTATTTAATGTCCGAAACCCATAGTTGCGAGAATAGTATATTAAGAACAAATGTAAAAACCATTAAGGATGAATGCAAATACTCTCCTTTTAAGATTGTGAACATCGCTTTTATACCACTCACCAGTGGATACATCCTAATCCCGCATGAACCTATAGAAGTAGATGCGCTATGCGAATCAGGCAAGCAAAAAATTAATATTCAAGGACCGACGAAGATTATTAGTAAGGACAAATGTATCTTGAACGGATTGAATATGGTACTAAAATTAAGCTTTACAGATTCTTTAGTAGGAGAGATAAAATATAAGAAAAATTTGTCGTTACCGTACACTGATAAGCAGTTAGATTCTATTAAAGAAAAACTAGTACCTCTAACACAAGAGATTAAGCCTTTAAATTTAAATAATTTAAAACAATCAGTAGATGACATCGAGAATGCCGTTGACAAGGTCAGTAGAGACAGACGAACCCGAAGCTGGACTGAACAGGCTACTACCTGGTTACAGTACCTAGGTTACACTGCGATCATAACTGTCTTAATTTTCGCGGGATACAAATGTGGTATCCTTGACTTACTCCGTAAGTGTATACCTCGGAAGATTTGTATATTTTGCGTAAAGACCAATGTAACCACAGCCCCATCTGTGCATTACACCGCTGCTCCTACTGCACCATTAGAAGAAAATAAGGTAGATTGTACAATTAAGACTACTAATGTTAAAATAAGACCCAACAAAAAGATTTAGGGACTAAATCCAATCTAAAGGGAGGCCTGTAACGGAAACATAAATCTTCCCCTTCTCTAAAGTCCCTCTGGTATGGGGCCCTAGCCGCAGCATCCCTTGTGCGAGGGAGTCAGTCTTTTTGGTACCTTTGACCACGCTAGTTCTATTTCAAATAAAGAAGTCCTGCAATATAGTTCGGGCACGAAATACTTGAGTTCATAATTATTACGTATTTCCCCGACCCGTTACACTTTAAAATTTATTTTTTAACTTTTTTTTGAGAGAAAATGACACTTTTCGTAGATATATGTATAATAGAGGGTTCACAGTGTAGCTTTTTGTGTTTATGCTTTAATCGCTTTCGAATCACCTGCAGCTTCCCAATCTCTTGATCATCTAATCATAGATCACAATCAAGACTGATTGAAAACGAGGAATCGGTAACTATACTCGAGTCTAAAGTCTCGGGATCATCAGATTTGAACAATTGTATTCACACGATTAATTCACGCGCTGAGCTCGTGTCAATATTAAAATACTGATAAAAGGGGCCATATATCTCAAATTTTCGATTGATTTCCACGCATCACAGAAAGAAGTCTTCTTACAATAAATAACAAACCAAGAAAATTATATAAACTATAACAAATAAGGAAACTATTGAAGAATATTTATATCTAGGAGAAATTTTACATTCTCTTCGCTCGACGACATTGCACAAATGTATAACACGCTTCCTGCACGAAAATATTTGCTTCGAAGACTGATAATTATAACCGCGTTGATAAGACGCGTGTTGGGGCCAATTGCTTTGTCTCGCGAGACGCACGTAAGGTTGCAGGCCTCACATCGTGTACATTGGTAATAATAACAATAATCCTAATCGTCAGCGTATCATATAGTTGAAAAACAGGGAAGAAACGACAGCGATAAAGAAGAGAGACCAAAGACAGTTTCACGATTTAAGAATATCAAATATCATTTCAGCTTCAACAATATGAATTTTAAATTCATTTTAAGTAATTTGTTTAAGAAAAACTTATTATTTAAATCTGAACTATATCTTTACAGATATTTAAAAAAATATCAGGAGTTTTAAAACACTTGAATTTGAAAGGATTCAAGTTTTTCAGTTTCATTCCTTGGAAATCAGACATTCCGAGTTCCGAGTAGGTAAAGACGTTACTTGTACATTAATGCGTCATTGGTCGAAGTTCGTTATTCCAACCGCTTCCTTCCTGAGTCGACGCAATTTTACAGAATGACTAATAATGTTCTTCTGCCTCTCGTTCTTCTTTTTTCATCTCTTTCGTGTGCATATATTTTGTGTTACGATCTCTCTTTCTCTCTAAGACGGAAAAGTTGCTCATTTTTGAGCTTAGTCATTGGAGACGCGTTATTTCCAGAAAATGATAAGTTATGGTCAAATCTTCAGCTGAAATACACAATTAGTGGCACGTACATTCAGCTGCTTACTGATCTGCATAACATTCGTCCAAATATCGAAGAAATTTTTCTTGAAGACAATTATTTGCAAGAGGCGCATGAATATTCCCCAAATTTCATATAACCTAAGTTTCATTTAGTCGAAAATCAAGTTATCGAATACCTTATACTTACCATATTTTTTATTTATCCGAATTGTCAACTGACATAATCTCTATTTGTCCTAAATGCTGTTTACTATATTTTTTACTATAATGAATTGTTATTTGGCATAATTTTCATTTTCTCTAATGACCAAATAGCCTAATTAATTTTGATAATTCCCGAATAAGGACATAACCTGGTAATGTTCATTCACTCCAATCGCCATTTGTAACAATCCTCACTCTTCCGAATCTTGGCATACTACCAATCCATCATAACAATAAAGGCGCTAAATTAAAAAATAGCCAATCAGAATTATTTCAAATTCGAGTGAAAAATTCTGATTGGCTATTTTTGAATTTCGCACCATTATTGATATGATGGATTGGTAGTATGCCAAATGCAATTTCAGTCATATAGATTCGGAAGAGTTAGGATTATGACAAATGGTGATTGGAGTGAATGAATATTAGGTTGTATGCTTATTCGGGAATATTAAAATTAAGTTGAATACTAACTCGAATAAACGAAAAATATGAAAAATGCGAATTCGTGCAAATGAAAATTAGGCTATTTGGTTATTAGAGAAAATGAAAATTATGCCAAATAACAATTCGATATAGTAAAAAACTAGCTGTGAAGTTGTATCTACTTTTGTGCTCATTCAATGAGCACTTTGCTTCCTGTAAGCAAATATGATTTGCTTCCTCATAGAGGAAGCATTAATTATTCATTACATCAACATTAAATTTTGATTATTTGAGAAGTTATATTCGAAAAATTCATTTTCAAAAATTACAATAAAGCACAATTTTCTTATTTTTCAATGAAATGCATTAATCTTATAGGTCAATCGATTCGTCTCGACGCAAGGAACCTTTATTTTCCTTATGTCAGCTTCGAATTTTGAATATTAGAGAAGTTGTAGTTGAAAAACAAATTTTTCAAAATCAAATAGATCAATAATTTTGTTATTTTTCAATGAAATGAAATAATATCATAGACCAATCGATTCGTCTCGATGCAAGGAACATTTATTTTCCGTATGTCAAGTCAAAATTTTGATTATTTGAAAAGTTATAGTCGAAAAATTAATTTTTTAAAATACAATTAACCATAATATCCTTATTTTTCAATGAAATGCATTAATCTTATAGGTCAATTGATTCGTCTCGACGTAAGGAACCTTTATTTTCCTTACGTCAGCTTCGAATTTTGAATATTATAGAAGTTATAGTTGAAAAAATAATTTTTTAAAATTAAATAAAACCATAACTTTGTTATTTTTCAATGAAATGAAATAATATCATAGACCAATCGATTCGTCTCGATGCAAGGAATATTTATTTTCCTTACGTCAAGTCAAAATTTTGATTATTTGAAAAGTTATAGTCGAAAAATTAATTTTTGAAAATACAATTAACCATATCTTTGTTATTTTTTAACGAAATGCATTAATAATATAGGTTAATCGATTCGTTTCGACACAAGGAATCTACGTTTTCCTTACATCATCTTTGAATTTTGATTATTTGAGAAGTTATAGTGAAAAAATGAATTTTAAGAAAATTATAAAAGTACATAAAACTTGTAAAATTAAATATTTTGTTAAACCATTGTAAGAAATTCAACTAGGTGTATAATGAAATAACTATGCAAAATTTCATCAATTTATCTCTAGGCGTTTTTAAGAAATTGCTGGATCGTGACATCCACACACACACACACACACATCCGGACAAGTTTTCAGGACATCATGTTAGATATGTTGACATTAAAATATATTGAAAAAAGCCTTTTTTCGGAAACTGGATTTTGTCACCACCACAAAGCTTCCTCTATGAGGAAGCAATATAGTAAACAGCATATTTAGGACAAGATTATGTCAGTTGACAATTCGGTTAAATAAAAAATATGGTAAGTATATATAGTTATTAATTAATTAGTCTATTTGGTTATTACAGAAAATGAAAATTATGCCAAATAACAATTCGATATAGTAAAAAATATAGTAAACACCATTTAGGACAAGATTATGTCAGTTGAGAATTCGAATAAATAAAAAAATATGTTAAGTATATATAGTTATTAATTAATTAGTCTGGTTATTAGAGAAAATGAAAATTATGCCAAATATTAACAATTCGATATAGAAAAAATATAGTAAACAGCATTTAGGACATGATTATATCAGTTGACAATTTGGATAAATAAAAAATATGGTAATTATATTATAGTTATTAGTTAATTAGTCTATTTGGTTATTAGAGAAAATGAAAATTATGCCAAAGAACAATTCGATATAGTAAAAAATATAGTAAACAGAATTTAGGACAAATAGAGATTATGTCAGTTGACAATTCGGATAAATAATAATTATGGTCTTTCGATCAATTATTTGCAATTCTTTAGGTAAAGTTTAGAGATTAATATGTGCGCACCCTGATGCTCCCATTAGTGTAGTCTATTACACAGAAAGTGAAATACATATCAAACTTATGTATGTATTTTAAGACTGAATGATTTAAACCAGTTCTTCAATATGAGAAATTAAGTACAAGTAATCGAGCATTCCAAGAAACAATTTCAGATATTATAGGATAGAAACACACATTTGTGACATAACATAACATAAGGAACAGATCGTGCCTTAGTTTCACAGCATTAGAAAATGATTATTTTGAAAAGAATATGCAATTTCCTTTTATCTATCCTTTTCGAAAAATCACGCAATATGGAAAAATATTGCAATCAAGAGATCTTAAAATCCGGGATCAATCGTGAGATTCGCAGGTTTATAAATCTCAATCACTCGAATAAATCGTTTCTGTGCGACTTAGAAATTCTTATAACCTCTACTAATAACTTTTTTTTTCGAATGGTGGTGATTAATAGAACAATGGACTTCACACGCTCGATTGATCGACAAGACCGGCATACGATTAATACGTTCGTTCAGTAATCTATCTTGAGTATTCAATATATGTGAACCCTTCACTAATACCTTTTTAGGAATATCGCCGATCTGAAAAAGGCTATAAAAAGGAATTAAATTCAATGTTATCAGCAAACTCTATGTCGCTGGTCTCCTTCATTCCTTGGGTCGGTCAATCGATTGTCGGTGGAAAACTATAGCACCGAAGGAATGGAATTCGCGTCTCAATCAATCCGTGGCAATTAATTATCGGCCGCAGTAGCACGTTTCGAGATACTCTCGGCACCTGCGTGGGCGTGGCGAATGGTGATTCGTTATCGCAATTTATTGCACTGTCGCGGAATCCGGACATTACGTATTGCCGACTGGTTGATCATAAAAGCTCTCTAGAGACCGGAAATAATTGAAATATATTAACAAAAAATTTATATGAAAGTATCAGAATCAATTTATCTCATTCAAGATAATTTGGCTCGATTTTTTTAGCTTGAACAAGTCTCATAGAGTCAATAGACTTGGAAACTTTCCTCGAGAAGGAGATGATGCTTCAAGTGAAGGTAGGAGATGCTCAGAATAGGGGAATTGGATTTTCAGACACTTGTTGCCCGGTCGAGTACCGAGCTAACTTCTCTCAATTCTCAACATCGACATACCACCCTCACTTGCCATATATATGCGAAAGAAGATCGACCTGATGCATCTCAGCTTACCCTCAAGCGAGAAAATACTTTTTACGTGTCTTTGCCTTAAAGTGTCACAAGTACGGCAATCAAGGGACTTCTTTTCTTAAGAAAACACAGCCAGAAGTATAAAGCTCGACTTATACTACTTTTTTTATGTTCCTCATATAAAGTCCATTGTTACTTTTTATGTCGGTTGTGCGTCTGAGAATATTAATTTTATTCTGCATTTATATACTCAAATGGCAATTCTTTCATATTGTCCTTTACTGCGTATATGAAATATAGATTCCTGATTTCTATATAAAAATGGCAAAGTCGTTAAATCAGTTGAAAAGTTTATAAGTTTGCTAAAATGCAATAATGCACCTTAAGTAGGTTTTTACGACTGATAATAAAAAGATTAACAGCCTAAGACTCTTCAAAGTGACTCGTAATAGGTATGAATCGAATAATTTCGCAACTAAGCCGAAGAATATATCCGCGAAGTATCGCAACCGACGATGATAATGCGTCGAACTATCGATCTAAGATCGTCTGATTTCACGCGAAAGGAGGAAAGGGCGAGGATCGAGACTCGCTTCGGTTGCATAATGTCTGTGCGGTTTACATGTTCGTTGCATATTGCGCCAGAGCTTACAGTCGTCTCTTCAAGTTATCCCGGAAAGAAGGCCTTAACATCGGCAAAAAACCATCCTTTTACTCCCGTGCAGAAATTGTCGCAATTAGTCGTATTTAAAATACGGTTCTGCCGAAGCCCTGGTAGGCATTTCTATTTTCGATAAAAATTTTTTAATATTATATGAGGCATTTATGGGGCAATTATAAGTAATATCTCATTAATACGAATTTATTGACACTGGATCAAGGCATATTGAAGAGTTTTTAACGTTGATACCAAACATCGGGTAAAAATAGGGAAATCCCAACATTTTTCACAATTGATTATTTATGGAAATATAAAAGATATATTTATAATTATATATATTATAATATTATATATCATATATTATTTAATATATATTATTGTTGACAAACACGGAAGAATATATTTCTAGGAACTTTAAACAGGTTTTTATGAAAATTATTATTAAACTACATTTTATGATTATATTATTTTTATAATTTTTAATAACTAAAGATTTAAAGGGATTTTAAAAAATTACAAGAGTTTTTAGTAATTTCAGTAAACAAGAGGTTTAATAAATTTTAAAGAATACTAAAACATTTCTTATTGACAAATTATTTCAAAATTTTGAAACTTTTTTTAATGTTTTCAAATTCCTTAAAATCACTTGAAATCTTTATAAATTCTTTGACATGTTTTAATAACTCTGAAATTTCTTTAAATTTTCCATATTCTTTTAAAATCCTTTGACATTTTTTAACTTCATAAAAATCTCTGAAAATATTTACAAATATTTTTAAATAATTGAAAGTCCTGAAAGTATTATGATCTTTTTTTGGGATTCCTTAAAACCCTTTTAACTAGCTGTGAAGTTATATCAACTTTTGTGCTCATTCAATGAGCACTTTGCTTCTTGTAAGCAAATATGATTTGCTTCCTCATAGAGGAAGCATTAATTATTCTTTATATCAACATTAAATTTTGATTATTTGAGAAATTATATTCCAAAAATTCATTTTCAAAAATTACAATAAAGCACAATTTTCTTATTTTTCAATGAAATGCATTAATCTTATAGGTCAATCGATTGGTTTCGACGCAAGGAACCTTTATTTTCCTTACGTCAGCTTCGAATTTTGAATACTAGAGAAGTTATAGTTGAAAAACTAATTTTTAAAAATTAAATAGATCAATAATTTTGTTATTTTTCAATGAAATGAAATAATATTATAGACCAATCGATTCGTCTCGATGCAAGGAACATTTATTTTCCTTATGTCAAGTCAAAATTTTGATTATTTGAAAAGTTATAGTCGAAAAATTAATTTTTGAAAATACAATTAACCATAACTTTGTTATTTTTTAATGAAATGCATTAATAATATAGGTCAATCGATTCGTTTCGACACAAGGAATCTACGTTTTCCTTACATCATCTTTGAATTTTGATTATTTGAGAAGTTATAGTTGAAAAACTAATTTTTTTAAATTAAATAAAACCATAACTTTGTTATTTTTCAATGAAATGAAATAATATTATAGACCAATAGATTCGTCTCGATGCAAGGAACATTTATTTTCCTTACGTCAAGTCAAAATTTTGATTATTGGAAAGTTATAGTCGAAAAATTAATTTTTTAAAATACAATGAACCATAACTTTGTTATTTTTTAATGAAATGCATTAATAATATAAGTCAATCGATTCGTTTCGACACAAGGAATCTACGTTTTCCTTACATCATCTTTGAATTTTGATTATTTAAGAAGTTATAGTGAAAAAATGAATTTTAAGAAAATTAGAAAAGTACATAAAACTTGTAAAATTAAATATTTTGTTAAACCATTGTAATAAAGTCAACTAGGTGTATAATGAAATAACTATGCAAAATTTCATCAATTTATCTCTAGGCGTTTTCAAGAAATTGCTGGATCGTGACACACACACACACACACACACACACACACACACACACACACACACATCCGGACAATTTTTCAGGACATCATGTTAGATATATTGACATTAAAATATTTTGAAAAAAACCTATTTTAGGAAACTGGATTTTGTCACCACCACAAAGCTTCCTCTATGAGGAAGCAAAATCATTTGAAATCTCTCGAAATCGATTTAAACTTCCTATAAAACCACTGAAAATCTCTTAAAATCCTTTAGGAAATCTTGATATCTTTGAAATTTTGTAAAATCTCCTGAAATATCATTTAAAATCCTTTAAAAAATTAAGAAAATGTGTAAATTAATTTAAAATCTTGGAGCTCCCCTGAATTCTTTAAACATTCTGTAAAATAACTTGAAATATATTTATATCGCTTTAAATTCTCCAGAAATTCTTTAGGAAATCTTTATATCTTTGAAATCTTAGGAAATATCCTAAAATTCGTTTAAATTCCCTAGAATCACTTTAAACTTCTTGAAATCTCCATACATTTCCTAAAATCACTTGAAATATTTGTAAAATTCTTTTAAATTCTTTCATATCATTTAAAATCTTTAAAATCCCTTCAAATACCTACTTAAAAAAATTGTATTACTCTAAAATCTTGAAACTCCCGAGAACTATTTTGAAATCTTGGAAAATATCTTAAAATCCTTTTAAATTCCCTAGAATCACTTGACACTTCTTAAAACCCTTTTAAATTCCTTAAAATCACTTGAAATCTCTTAAAATACACTAAAATCTCTTATAGCTCTTAAATCTCTTAAATTTCTATATAATTAATACCTCTTGTTTATAATAGAAAAAAAAAAAATAGAAAAAAAATAGAAAATTAAATAGTTTAATAATCATATATTGTGAATATTAAATCCGCAGAATAGTTTTTAGGTATTGACCAGTTTTTCCTAGGTGGGATATTTACTCGAGTATATTTCTCTAAATAGTCAATTTTACTTGACTCACACTAGAAAACGAGATTCATTTAGGATTTATGTAATTAGAAATTGGTATAATAAGATCTTGAAGCCAATTAATTTATGCTCTAACAAGATGTGGCCCATCCTAAGTTCATATATATATATATATATATATATATATATATATATATATATATAATTCGATATAAAACCTTTCAGTCTGAAAAAAGCAAGAAAAAAGTGAGAGTACAAAAAGTGATGTAAAAAAGAAATATGTATAAGGATCGCGATGGCACGTCCGTATATTTTTTCTTCTTCTCTTCCGAGGGAAAGGGCGAGCGATCGCACGAGGCAGCGTCGCGTGTTGCGACATGCTGCATACTCTCAGTTGCGCGCCTCTCGGATCTGGAGAGTGTGCATATATACACAGAGGACGTATATACGTGTCGCGTGTTACGCCATCCAGGTCTCTCCCGAGAAGAAAGATCCTGGACGAGTTGCAGTCAGGCCAAAGAATGCCGTGTAACGATGCTGTAGTCGCTGCATCGCTACGATGCTCATGGCGAGACCCGAGACGTTGCTGTACATCCGGGACGATCCGGCTGCTACCTCTCGCTTCTGCACCTTCTCCTCTTCGGGGTTAGATGGAGGTGAGAGGACCAATGGCGTAATCATCGAGGCATCGTGCTTTCATAAAATTCTTTAAAGTCAAGAGGACAAATCGTTACTCCATACCTTCTAATACCGTTTTCTGTGCATCCGTTCCTATTCCTATCTCGACAGTAACCCCACTCACGCTTTGAAATATGCAAATATTTTGTTACGATGTAGAATTTTGATTTAAGATTTGGCTGCAATTGGGATATGAAAACCAGGGTCTTTGTTAGAAAGTGGTTTCAATTATCTATTTCAATGTAATAGTAATAATTCATATTTCTAGGTTACTTTAGAGATCCACAAGATGTTGAAACAACTTTCCCCCTCCACTGAGCTTTTATATAACCGGAATCGGAAGTTATTGCAGAAGCGCCTAACATTTGAATTGTAGACATTAAGATAAATTTTATAAAAAAACTTTGTGATTTTGTGTAATACTGACATTGAATTTGAATATATGTATTTTATTATCAGTTGTCATTTTCGTGTGTTTATTATTTTGCGATATAATCACTGAGTTGGTATGTACTATAGACTTATTTAAAATTTCCCGCGATTATCGATATACGGCGCATCTGTATTTGACCAATCATCGCGCGTATTTTAGAACTTCCGATTCCGGTTATAGGGTCGGACCCGTTCGACGTCGGTGCACCGGTTTTGGTAATTTATTACGGTTCCGTTGGCTCTACTGCATGCGTTGACGAACGCAATTTTGACGGTTGACAGTTCTAAAAAATTCGTGCAGCTGAGACGACTATTTTTAATTGAAATTAATTGTTAAACGATTTACTTTTATTCGGAAGTGGTCCAAAACTTGAAGGATCTTCTGTTAAAAGGTAACGATGTACGACTGTCGCAATATGATTATTCGTGAGTTAAAACTGAGTTATACAAATAAGTATGGTTCTATAGGTTAGTTTAGACTTTAACTGCGATTCAATAATAAACAAAGTTGAAAATAAATCAATTTTTATTAAATAAAATAAAATGGCCAAAAGTGCAACATATTTATAGATATTTCTAGTATAAACAGTATTGATCCACACGGAAAAAAGAAAATCGCTGAATTTATCATTTAAAATAGTCAACTTGCGCTCTGAACGCATTTTTCCTGGAACTTAGTAAGTTTTACTATTTAAAATTGTAACCCTTACAATGAAAAAGCAAGGTTTGCAATTTTCTTAGCAAAAATTACCATTTGAAATAGTAAAACTTACTAAATTCCACGAAAAATGGGTTCAGAGTGCAAGTTGACTATTTTAAATGGTAAATTCAGCTATTTTCTTTTTTCCGTGCACCTTTAGCCATAAAATAAAAAATTTTGAAACCAGGAGTGTTTGAACATGCGGTTTCTCTTTGCTACATGTTTCGTAGAGGCTCGCCGGTTATTTTAAGCTGAAATAGAAAACAATAGTATATTTTTATAGATTCCAAGTGGAATAATTTTGCAAGAATAGTTTTCGATTTTGGGATTCATTTCTACAAAAATGAGATTTTTAATGAATAAAAATTATGTTTCTTAACAGAACAATTTTGAACTACGAATATATTTTGCTTCATTTTTAATAAAAGGGACATTTTCCATCGGTAAAAATAAAAATGTACAACGGTTTTATTCCTTAGATTAATAATTAATTAATATTAATTCACTTTATTCTACCACATCCTTTAATTTTTCAACAATAATTTCTCACCCGTCAAATTATTGTTATGGCCAAAACTGGGAAAATCTAAGTTTTTTCCATTTCCTCATTTTGCTTCCTCATAGAGGGAGCTTCGTAGTCGTTAAATTTTCCAATATTTTTAAAATGGTTTAATTAAAATTTCCTTAGTTGATAAATGTCTAATACAACATTATAATCAATTTTCCGGATGTGTGTGTGTGTGTGTGTGTGTGTGTGTGTGTGTGTGTCACCGTTTTTTGTCGCGGCCTTAACTTGGATATAGTTATAGATAAATTGGTGAAATTTATAGGGATTATTTGCACCATCAATACCTCAAAACGTGCCAAAGTATTTTTCAAAATATTGAATTTGAAAACTTTTATGTACATTTATAATTTTTGTAAAATTGATTTTTTGACAATAACTTCTCAAATAATCAAAATTCAAAGCTTATGTAAAGGAAAAAAAGATTCCTTGAGTCGAGTCGAATCGATTGACCTGTAGGATTAATGCATTTCATTGAATATTATGAAAATTATGATTATTTTTAATTTTGAAAATTTTCATTTTTATGTATAAGTATTAAAATAAACAAAATACAAAGCTAATGCAAGAAAGTAAAAGATTTCTTGAATCGCAAAAAAATTAAGTAATCTAATATTAATAAATTTTATTTAAAATAATGATATATTCAATCTTGTAGTGAAATAATTTCAAAATTTGTTTTTTTTTAATTTTTTAATTTTTTGTTCTCGAATCATGGAAGATTTATTTCAAAAAGAAATAAGAAAAGAGTTTGGTTCAATATAATTGATAACCTTAACCTTGTTTTGAGAAGAAAATGGTTAATGCTTCCTCTATGAGGAAGCAAATGAATTTGCAACTTCATCATAATGAGGAAGCAAAGTGCTCAACAAATGAGCACAAAAGAAATATAAATATAGTTAAAAGGAACACTCGAGATCTAATTCATAGCTAGTTTTAAATTAGTTAATGACTTTTTAATTTAACAAACGATACGATTAGTGAACGACGACCCCGAAGGAATATATTACACCAGATACTTTTATTTGAATCGTCATAGTTAACTAATTATAAGCATTCAAAGGTGGAAAATTTCTTAAAGTGGCCAAAATCGGTGCACCAACCCTAATATAGCACCAATAAAAATCGGAGTAAAGTTGTCTCAACTCTGTCTTTAGTTAGGATCTCTAGGTTATTTATATAATCATTTATATAGAAATTATTATAGAAATTTATATAGAAATTTATATAGAAATTATTATTCGAATCTCGAGATTGGTTTTTCTGGTGGATGGTCAAATGGTGGATGACCATCAGGCTCGCCATCAGGTCATCTAGGTGGATTTTGTAACATGGAGTCCAGCATTGGTGAGTAGATCAGGGACTGTGCAACTGAGAATTATTTATCGCAATGCTGGAATAAGAGTCGAGCTACAAGCGGCGCGAAAGCGCGAAACGAAGGAAGGAAATTGCGTTGCCCAATTAGAAATCGCGGGAGACCGCAGGAGGAACGAACGCACCGCGAAACGGAGGAAAAGACTTCTCCTCACTCTGCTAAAAGTGTTTCGAAGAAACGTGTTAAGAAAAAGATGCGATTCGCATTTTTCCCCGACTCAAACATCTCGTAGAAAAAGGGCAGAAGTGTTCCTTCAAATTCCACCGCACAAGGCATCTCCGGTAAATGTTTCCGAGTTTAAAAAAAGCAAAGATTTACTTGAGGGAAGCGAACAGATATTGAGTAAAAAATATTGAGTAAAAAAGATCCTTTATACACTGAAGTTCCGATTCATGTCATTTCGATTGATGTCCTTCTGTATATCGGAACTTGAGTGCATTTTCAAAGTTAAATGACAGAATTTCTGACCCAACAAATAATTAATTATTAAAAAATTTCTGCTGAACTGTAACTAAAAATTTTAATTATAATTTTTGAAATTTTTTTTTTAATTTTCTGAAGCTAGTCCCATAGTAGGAAGAAATTGAAGGTCACTTATCTGTCACTTATGCCGATGCTTGCGTCATTACGGATCCAAGAGTTTCCTCTACTTCCCTTCCCTCTCAATCCCTTCTTTTTATTCTCTTTCACTTCTCTACGCCTCCAAACAAGTGACGATGCACTTTACTATTTTCCATCGCCAGTTCTATCTCTCTGCGATGCACGCTTTAAATTTCAAATAGAGGCTACAAAAAAATCTCTCGACCGCACCTGACTGCAATCGATGAGTAATAAAACGCTTTTTCGAGACCAGAACTGGTCTCCCTCGCTTGAATATTGATCGGCACTTTTTGTCGAATAAAAATTACAATTTAGGTTTATTTTATCGAGTTTTAAAACTAACAGAGAGGCTCTTTGAACTAGTTCGTCGCCTAACTCTACTTTTTCCCTTATTGCGAGTATCATTTAGTTTCTTTTTCTTTCCGTCATTTATCTACAAAGATTGCATAATAAGGCCCTTCAACCTACAACGAAGGGCCTCTCGAAGGTTAGCTTTATGTTCCGCAGGAAGATCTTGTTCCATGTCTCGCCGTCTCGAATTCCACGTAAGGACGTGCCGAAGGTGGAGGTAGAAAGGATGCTGGATATGGTGGATGGAGCTTAGCTGTGGCAGCGAACGAAGAACAAGAGCAGCAAGATGAGGAGTGAAGGAGGAACACGAAGAGCTGGAAGAGGAACACTTTCCTGTTACACGCGTCTCATGGTAGAAAGAAACCAAGAAGCAAAGCAAAGCCGGAGACCCGTTTACCTTGCTCCAACGCCGCACCTCCTTCCGCTCGCCTTCCTTCGTCGTTTCAGTGGTTTCAGCTCGGAAGACTCATTCCAAACCTCTCTCGCCTTTTTATCCTTCTTTCTTCCTCCTCTCTTTCCATCACCTCGATTAAAGTAAAGAATACCCCTTTTTCGAATTTAAAATTATTTAAAAAATTTTAAAAATTCTTTAAAATATCTTAAAACCACATTTGCTACAAGGACGATTGCGAAGTAAAAAGTTTCGCTTATAGCAAAAACTGCAAAAGGAAATTTTTGAAAGCTCTAACAGTTCTGAAGGCTAGTAATGTATTTATAGATAATTTAAGTAATAGTTGGTAATAGTATAAGAAAACATTAAAATACTTTATAATAGTACAACAGAATATAATTATAATAATAGATGTTTATAAATAAGTAAGTATAAAAAATCATACATGAGAAATTGAGATATAAGTTAATGATCTATCACTGTTAGAAATGTTTGCAATTTTAATATACAAGAGATTATGAAATTTAATATACTTTGTGTATTAAATTGAAATTCATGCGTTATGTATATGAATTTTATAATGGTACCTACATATGAAAATTATTTCCAGAACGAAAACGAAAGTAAGTAAATAAATTATAAGTATAATATTTATGTTTCTGGAGCAATGAAGTCAAATAATTTTAACATAAAAAAAATATAAATATTGTATTTTTATAAAAGAAAAAATAATTTTCACATTCATAAGACACGAAATTTTAATTAAAATTTATTTAATAACTCCTATTTTATTTATTAAACTGTACATTATTTTATTATAGAATTACGGTTTCTGAAATATTGTATACAGAAAAGGAGCTGACCACTTAACCTTTAAACCTTTAACCTTTGACCACTTTAAAATGTTATGTTATAAATATTATTATTTTATAAATATTATATTCTAAATATTATGTTATGTATTAAATGTTCTTTAAAAATAAATAATTTTACTTTTATAAATGTTTTTACACATTTCTTATTAAAAACAAATAATTTTTTACTTTAATATAGCTCAAACTAAAAAAATAAATATAGCCAAGTGGGGGCCAAGCCGGTCGTTAAGTTAGGCTCTGGCCGGGTTAGGCGTTTCATTTTTGGTTTGATCCCGTCTAGATCCCCAAGATGGGGCCAAGCTTGTCCTAGTTTGGACCTAGCTAGCGCCATTACAAAATTTCCATACGGTTTAGAAGGTAAATAATGTATTTATAATAAAATAATTCTGGGATGGCGGAAGGAGATGCCGGGAACAAGGGAGACAACCACAAAGAGAAGAACAGGATTAAGGATATTTCATAACGATATTTTTAAATATTTATAGATTAAAATAAAGTTCAATATAAACAAATATAATTTTATGCTTATTTCTAGCGATGTATTTGGGACGATATAAGGAGAAATTTTGAGCATTTCTACTTCAAAAATCAAATCGTCCCAAATGCATAACTATATACGTTTATAATTAAAAATATATATCGCAGGGATCTGATTAGGGCCACAGAAAGGCCCTTTCTTTAATAGGGCTGTGGAAGGGCGATTCTGACTAGGCCCCGACTAGATGTTCTAGTAGGGGCCTAATTGACAAAAGCGTTACGATCTTTATGGGGCGCCGACTAGTTTTCCCCATAAGGGCCCGAGTAAAAAAGGGAAAACTAGTGAGGCCCCCTCTAGACCCCTATCGAAATTTCTACACGCGAATAGCATATGATCGAGCATATGCTAGCACACTATGATAGACGTCGAAGTTCAAAGGAATCTTTAATCATTGAATATAAAAATGCCATAGAAGTATTTCCAAATTATATAGATTAAGGGTCACACGGAAGCCACCGAATATCATTTATCAAATGTGAGTTCGACCCAAAAAGGATCGTAGCGACCTAAAAAGGGCCAGTCTCGCTTTTCCAGAATTCGGCGCTTTTCAAGACTGCAAAAGAATCCTCATTGGGTCGAGGCGATATAAGAGATTTCTGTGGCATAATGTCCCGGATAAGCGCGACATTAATCATACAGCAGGTAGTTCTGATGCGAGCTTGGGCCCCAGAGCGCCGCCCACAGGAATTTTTTCACACGGACACAGAACACAATGGTCCACCGAATTCTTGCTGTGCATTATACGGAGTCGAGGGATCGAGCGCGATCGAAAAGTTACGGAGCCCAGGGTCTCATGTGCCTCTAAAAACCGCGATGGAGATGACGTTGGTAGTTGTGGTAGTGGTGGTCCCCTTTTTATTTTTGCCCGCCTCTCTCCACCAACGTTTTTTCCCCTTTACCACCATTTTTTCGGGGCCCTTCCGCAGGAATCGAAGGAACGACGAGGGTCCAACGTGGTGGCATCGCAGGGCCAGGAGAACGGGACAGGTAGCTCCAGACGCCCACAAACCTGTTTTACCTGTTACGTCCTGTACCGGGCTTATGAGTTCCAACTTCCACCTTGTCTTAGGGTTTTGGTGGTCGCGACGATGATGCCGCGGCTGCGTCATTCGCAACACTGCTGGTGCAGTTTTTTCCACCCAGTTCCTCTGCACAAATTTGTTATTATGTGTCTGGGTCACGTTCGTAATTTTTCACGGTTTCTAACTAATCACTAGGAAAAGTCGGATGATTATCCTACTTTTCCTTGTTATTATTTATATCTATTTAGTTATTATTCTATCTATTCAGTTATTATTCCATCTACTTAGTTCTTTAATTTAATTCGTAATTTCGTATCGACCCAACTTTTTGGATTTCATCAAAAGTAAGGCGAGTACTTAAAGCGACGATAAATAAAGTTTATTGCATCAACGTGCAATAAACAGGCACTCAATTCTTTACCGAGATATTTTTTTTCAAGTTTCTCAAAGATGTCGAGGCAAGAATGTTTTCTTAAACGTTTATAGTTACGTGTCGTGTAGGGAAATGAGACGAAATCGACGACAGAAATATAGTCGTTAGTGATAACGTGGTGTCTCGGGCGACCGTAGGCTATAAAAAAGAAGGAGATGAGGGAATTATTGCTCGATCACGGATACGGAACGATTAACAGAATGTATAATTAGCCAAAAGTAACTTTATACTCAGACATCTGCGGCGGTAGGTTATCGAAAAGGACCAAGATGGGTGACGGAAATATTATATATATACTGATATATATCTCGTAGTGTGTTCAAAGAACTTTGATCCCAGTTGATCTCATTATACAACTCTTTGAGGCTTGATTTTGAAAATAATTCCAGGAAATATGCGGAAATTGAGAAGAACAGCGATCTTTTGTTATGGAATGGACTCTTTTCGATTTATGAAATTTATAAAAAAAATTTATAAAAAATGTTAAGACGCTTTTTAAACTACGTGGATACTTTTTATAGTTATACGAGTTATACGCACAATCTTTTCTCATTTCGTTCGAAACTGGATGATAAGCAAGAGCCGAGAACGTGTTTGTTTGTAAGTCCCAAGATTACCGAAGATTACGAAGCGGATTCGATTAGGTCAACAGTAACGCTGTTAACTTTTATCAAGGCTCAGTCAGGATGTCCCAGGATATCCTTTGTCTCGGGTTCAAAGTCCGAGCTCTGTTAAATCATACTGCGACACAGTGGAAAACTCCAACCCCCGACTGGGATTAGAGCATTATCCGGCTTCTGTAACTATAATGCCAGCACCCTAGTATCCAGATAAAAAATGTTTTTTTTCCTTTGTATAGAAGAGAACCATGTTAAAGACAAAATAATCCAAGTTCGGACTAAATCCAATTAACGATTCTATTATTATTTCTACAAAGACTGGGCTAATTTCGGATCCGCTTGTTTTTAGAGACAATTTTTTCTGCTCTTGAAAATCTTTAAATTATGCGAAGAAAAGTGGATTATGCAAAAGTTTGCTTCAAAAATCTGGATTATGAGAAATTGTGCGATGAAGAAAGCAGAAATATATTTAATTTAAATATTCAATACTGGCAAAAATATTATGTCAAATCTCAATGTTTTATAAAAATATCAATAACTTTTCGAAATAATGAATATTTTTTTTTAATTTATGGAGCTTATTTTATGGAATCTGACATCTGATATTTTTTACTTTGTATTGTGCGGGCGAGAAAAAATTGGAAATATTTGAATATTTTTCCTACTGAGAATAATATTTTTATTATATAAAATATGAAAAATCATTAATCATGATATTTCTGCAAAATTATATTAAAAATTTACAACCATTTGATTTTTATTATTATTTTCCTACTGATCAGATAATATTGAACTTTTTACAAATCCAAATTTAGGCCCTTGTACAATGCAGAGAAATAATTACAATTTTTTAAATAAGTAGCAGATTCTATAGAAATTTACTTTTAAATAAGTACAAGAAAATAAAAAATGTCCATTATTCAAATTTTATTGAAATTTTTACAAAAAATTTAGATTTAACTTTGCAATTTTTTAAAAATTGACAAAGTAACGTCGTCCTGGGCTCATTTTTGTGTAATAAATCAATAAATTATTATAAAATGTATTCAGATTTTTGAATTTTCGTTAATTAAAAACAAAATTTTCATGCAAAAATTGAAATTTTACAAAATTATACGAAAATTTAAAAATTATGCGAAGATTCCAAAGTTATGCGATGAAAAAAATCTATGCGTTTTAATGCGATGACGAATCTTCTTTATTTAACTTAGAAACTTCATAAATCGCAAAGATTTCGAGTAATATTCAATTCTGAAACATTATGGGATTATACGTTCGCATAAAATAAAGGTTTCTACGCTTGTTGAACCCAGGTTGGTGAAGGTGCGAGGACCCCTCTTCCGAAATGATACCTGCCTCAGAATATTTACGACTTCCTCAAAACCAGCACGACCAAGCTTAAAGATATTTAAAATTGGTTCATTTTGTTATTTCAAAAGGAGCATCGGAACAATGGGGCCAATCCCTCGTTAACTTTTGGCGTTCTCTCTCCTCTCTCTCTCCCTCTCTCAGGCGCTTTAATCTAATCCGCAACGATAACCTCTGACGCTGGTCAGTTATCGCGGGAGTTCCTGCGTTGATCGGCGAAAATTTAACGGAATCAATATTTTGTGGTCTCAACCCCGTGATGAGAACAACAATCGGAAAAAAACAGAAATTTATGTCAGGAGTCACTTGTATTGACGACAGTCATCTGTAATTCGATTAACAGTCCCCTTTTATTCCACTTGATAAACTTAAGGGTGTTGAAGCCAAGTTCTAATCTAAAAATTCTATTTCTTCATTTTACTCAAAAAATATTAAATTTGGAATTTTTTCTCTCTGTAGAATTAATCAATTCTTAACTAGGGTTATGCCTACAGAACAAAAAAATATTTATCTACAATTTTCGTTGAGTAAAATGGAGAATGGAATTTTCAGCTTAAATTAACACTTCACACTTAGATCCAACGCCCTTAATTCATGTTTAAAGTGATCATATTTGAAATTCTCAAAAACAGGACGCCACCTGATTAAGCGGGGGGGGGGGGGGTGTAAGTTCAAAAATAACAATTTTTAAAAAATTTTTAAATTTAAAAAAATTTTTTTTATTTTTTATTATTTTTTTTCAAAAATACAAAATAGTGGCATGTCTCGAGTCATGTAAAACGTTTATTAAATATATTACAAAAAACGGAAATCAAAAATTGTAACAATGAAAGAAGCAGAGATAGAAGATAAATTCACTCTCTTTTTCACTTTTATGATTTTCTGTTTCCTGAGTTTCATTTTCTGCTAATTTCTAGTTTTTATAAAAAAAAAGAAACTCCTTTAGCAGGACAAACAGGATAAATAGTGATGGGATATCGATATCAAAATATCGATATTCAGCGTTCGATATATCGATATTTTATATCGATATTTACAAAACGATATATCAATGTCAATATCAATATTTTTCATAATATCGATATTTTTTTTATTTATTTAAAAATACCGACTAATCAAACCAAAGGCTCCGATTAGTCGATCTATTGAATCGATTCTTTATCTTCGATCTTTTGAATGAATCGATCTTTCATACTAAGAATCGACGTTTCGATTCTTTGATAATAATTTCTTTTCACGCTCACGTGTAAGAATGTTCGATCTCGATTCAATTCTGCCAAGATCGATCCAAAAGGTCCGATTAATCGATCTTTTGAATCGATTTTTTGGGTTCGATTCTTTAGGTGAATCTATTCTGGAGTACCGATTTCAAGATCGATTCAAGAATCGATTTTTTTAAAGAATCGAACATCCCTAGCTTTATTAAAAATACTATTATAAATTGTAATAGTATTATCTGGTATTATATAATACTAAATTCAAAGTAGTATTAAAATAATACTATTTTATGTATACATTTTAATACTTTAATAAAAAAATATGATTAAAAATGTGTTTCTAAATAATATAATCAATTATTTATTTGAAAATTTTAAAAATATCGAAAATATCGATATTTTATTCCATATATCGATATTTAGTTTTCGATATATCGATATTTAAAATATCGATATATTTCTTTCGATATCCGATCACTAACTTTATTCATGTCTCGTTTTACATGAATCGTTTAACGTTCCGCAGCCGCGCATCCTATCCTCCTTCCTATTATAAAAAAGGCATGGCATAAAAATCTCGAATCGAACTCGAAATATATCGAAGTGAAGGCAGCCATGATTAAATTGAAGGCGGCCATGTTTGATAACACATATGAAAAATCTCGAATTGAAAAGAATCGAATATCGAACTTCGAGTGTAGAGCATTGAATATAGAAAAGAAACATAGAAAGGCACATGTATTAAGAAAGCATGGGCATTGAATGTAGAAAAGAACATAGAAAGGCAAGAAGTGCGACGACGGCCGCGAAGCGGCCGTTAGTGGCACTAGTATTCTCAAAAAGACATGCATTGCAGACAACTTCATATCGCGTTCCTCACTATACGTTACCTTTTAGTTAACCCTCCGTCCTTACACCTATTTTTCGAACGAGATCCCTACTCTGGGTCAATTTGACCCTGGCACTTTTTGATAGCGTACCATTTCATAGCGATTCATCTGATTGATTTGAAAAAATTCTGAGATGTAATTTAACTTATCCAGAATCTGCTAGGGTGATCAAAAAAATTTTTTTAAATTAATTATTATTTTTAAAAAATTGTCAAAAATTTTTTTTGAATTTCCAGAAAGAAATACACAACCAAAGTTGATGTATGGGTCAAATTAACCCAGAGTAAGGACGGAGGGCTAACTTCATGTGTACTGCGCTAATCTTATTGGTCAATTCATATGGCGCGCAAATTTAAATTGTCATTTCAGTTTCTATAGACGAAACGCGCCCGCCTAATCTCGTAGATTAAAATAAGCTGAATATGTCCTTATTTCTTAAACATTAATATTTTTCATAAGCTCGGTTCGTCGAAGTTTCTAAAAAGATAGAATTACAATACTGCCGTACAATCTAAAAAGATACATAAGTGACATTTTTATGAAAAATGAGTTTTTGGTATCACTAGATTCGTAAAAGAAAGCTGCATCTATCTAGAGAAGTAAAAATTATTAATTATTAATATTTATTACAAAAAACGCTTGTTTAAAAATGAGGAAAGTCGAAAAAGTTGAAAAATACAACAGAAAAAGATCTTAAAGTACTTTGCGTGTCCCAAAATTTGATCATAGCATCCTAATTATACGTCATCATCATACAATTGAAAAAGAATCGAAAGTACTTTGTGACTTTCTTGCGTTGTAAAAGTGACCGAGTGCGGAGCGCATTTACAACAGAAAAGAAGCGCTTGTCCATGCCCGCGCTCATGCTTTTGCCTTTGCGTTCTTCTTGCGTTGTATTTTCGACTTTTCGCAACTAAGTCCATTTTCTCATATAAATTGTTTAAAAAATCAATTTTTGACTGCAAAATATGAAAGAGCACATTTTTTTACCTTAATAGTGTTATTTAAACTATTCAAAATTTTATTCCATATTAGCGTTCTTTGGGCAAACAGTTATTCTCGATTTTCTCAGTTCGAATGAAATTGGACTTATGTATCTTTTTGGATTTTACGGCAGA